>PVKC010003772.1:0-37838 GCA_004027635.1 Crocidura indochinensis
AAGAAAGAAAGAAAGAAAGAAAGAAAGAAAGAAAGAAAGAAAGAAAGAAAGAAAGAAAGAAAGAAAGAAAGAAAGAAAGAAAGAAAGAAAGAAAGAAAGAAAGAAAGAAAGAAAGAAAGAAAGAAAGAAAGAAAGAAAGAAAGAAAGAAAGAAAGAAAGAAAGAAAGAAAGGAAAGAAGGAAGGAAGGAAGGAAGGAACGAGAGAAGGAGGGAGGGATGAAGGAAGGAAGAAAGAAAATAAGTTCTGTATCAGTTATGTTATGGAATGTGAGCATATACAAATTCTTAAGAAAATTGGCAATTATCAATTAAATGTCATACCAAAAGTCAAAAAAACTATGATTTTAAAAAGTGTATTTAATAATTTTAAGCTTTTGAAAATGTTTTCCTTATTTATTTAACAGTCAAGACCCTCTATTATATCTTCTTTCATTTACATTTATTGTGGTGTCCTTAAAATAAACACAAATTTAGTTTATATATTAAAAATAAAATAAAATGTATTAATGTAGTACTGGGGAGACAGTACTGTGGATATTTGCTTTGCACGTGACTGACTCGGGTTCAATACTTGGAATCCCATCTGGTCCGTTAACCCCTCCAGGAGTGATCCTCGAATCAGACTCAGGAGTAACCCCTGAGCACTACTAGCTCTGAACCCCAAATAAAGCAAAACAAAATATAAAGTGTATCAAAGGTATAGGAATTCAAATTACAAAAGCATGATAGTTACTGAGGTCTGATAGTGGAGTGGAGAGGTGGGATAGTGGTATTTTCATTCTGGGTGCAGGGCATGATTTGTCTTTTTTTTTTTCTTTTTTTGCCTGAATTTAAACTTGAGCTATATAAAGGCATTGCTCTGGTTTACACACACACACACACACACACGCACACACACACGCGCACGCACACACATACACACACACACCACATGTCACCTAGTAACTATGAGGTCATCAGACCAAATCATCAGGCTCTTCTATTCCTAAAATTCTATACTTCTGTCTCATTATTATAAGCATTATAACATGTCCTATTAGAAACAAATGGCACTATTTTATTTAAAATGTAGGGTTCAAAATAAACAAGCTGATAAGTAAGCAGAGGCAGCCAATACCAGTGGTCATGAGACTAGTCAGCCTGGTGATCACTAAAAATAGACCATTCCATTTCATACTATTCTTCCTCTATTCTTCCCTGTCTTGAAGCCTTTTCCTAAATGAGCTAAACTACTCCGGATTATACTAGAATTATTAGCATGAAGCAGCAGATTTCCTTCAAGGCAGTGAGCAAACAGCTTTGCTTTAAGAGCACTTTTTTCGAACATTTAATTTAACAACAACCCATCTGGAAAACCTTGATTTCTAAATGTCAAATTTTAAGAGCACTGTAATTTGAGTCTAGTGCATCATAGCCTTCTTCAAATAAAATGTTAGAATATTTCTGCAGATATCTGCTTGTAACAATACAATTTGACCATACATTTTTTATAACACAATTCGCATTCTACACATTTCTTTACATTCATTCAATCCTGCAACAGAATTCTTTTCACTTTTGAACACTCATAACTCAATGCATTCTTTCTTTTTTGTTTTTGGAATATGAGAGAGAGAGATATTTAATGGGTAATAGGGATCAGGGGAACTCAGGTGCATTGAAGGTATTAAGGAAGAGAAGAACTAAATTTCAAAGCCACAGAGATAACAATAATGAAATTACAAGACTCAGATTACAACAACCAAACTTAAAACAGTGACTTTTATGATGGTGGGTCGAGTCAGGAAGGAGGTATAAGATGAACTCTGGGAACACTGGTGAAGGGAGGTTGACACTGGCAGTGGGATTAATGCTGAAACACTGTATGTATAAAATTTAACCATGAATATATTTGTACATCACAATGCCTTAAATAAAAATATTTTATAAAAAATCGTATTCTTCATGGCTTTCCAAATTTTAAGTCTGTGTTGTTTGATATATGTCCATCCTTACTTTTTTTTCTTACCTTTTTAAAGGGAATTGTTTTCTTTTCAGCCTTCGAAGTTGAGCTTGTATTTTTTTTTTTGATTATTCCTAAGGGTCTCTTTTAGGTCATAAAAATTTGGTAAAGTTTTCCTATCCATTCTGCTATTCTTTGTTTATTTATGAATAAATGCCATTAAAATGGAATGAGATTATCTGAAAAATAAATTCATTATCATCATCTTCGAGACAATGCATGCTCATGGGAAGCATTCTGTATTTTATAAAAATGTTAAATGCTTCTTAAAAAACTGGTTTCAGAGCTATGAAATTCACAAACTTTGCTTGTCCATGAAGCTTTATATCATTCTTTCAAATATGAAATGATAATAAATCTGAGTACATTATTCTTGATGAAATATTAATTTTATTAACCATTTTACAATAAAATGTTTTTACTTTTTTCTACAAAGCACATCTAGGTACATGTGCTTTAAATCTTATAGTATCTTTTGAATATAAGTTTCTATGTTGACTGCTACTTTTTTTTAAAATTTTTATTTTAATCAAAGTGGATTACAAATCTTTCACAGTAATATTTTAGGTACATAGTGATAGTGAATCAGAGGCGTTCCCACCAATATTATCCTCCTTCCGCCCCTGTTCCCAGCATGTATCCTATATCTCCTTCTTTTAACCCCCAGGCTGCTAGTATAGGTGGTCCTCTCTGTGTCTAGTATGTTGTGAATTGGGTATCGATTCTGTTGTTGACTTTGGATTTGTTGTTTAAGTTTGATCATATTTTTAATTTCTACTTAATGTTCATAATACTGTTTGGTCTTGGTACCCTCCATTATTTCCCCCTCCTTTTGTGAAGTGGAGCAAGATGGTTCAAGTTGTGTGGCATTGTTTGAAGGAAAGAGAAAAAATAATTATAATAAAATGATAAAAATGAGGCAAAAATCAAGCAAGCAAAAAATGAGGGGAGTCAAAGAGACTATATCAGTTTAAGAGCAGAGAGGGGAAAGGAAGAAAAATATAACAATAGTACTAAAATTTCAAAAATAAAATAAGACAAAAAAAGAAAAATCAAATAAAAAACTCAAAAAGGGGGCCGGGAGATAGCATGGATGTAAGGCGTTTGCCTTTCATGCAAAAGGTCATCGGTTCAAATCCCAGTGCCCCATATGGTCCCCCGTACCTGCCAGGAGCAATTTCTGAGCATGGAGCCAGGAGTAACCCTTGAGCACTGCCGGGTGTGACCCAAAAACCCCAAAAAATAAAAAATAAAAAATAAAAAAATAAAAAAAATAAAAAACTCAAAAAGCACCAGAGCAATCTAGACAGCAGCCATACAATAACCATTGTCCTAAAATAAAAAAACTAAACAAAGCCCAAAAGAGAGAAAAAAAACCAGCAACAGACAACAACAACAAAACATAAAAATAAAAAATATTTTGATTTGTGCTTCTCTCTTTTTTTTTTGTATAGGCACAGTAAATATTGGGGAGATTATACAGGAAATTCCCTTGGTCTAAGAGATGCAGGGTTTCTCAGTCACTGAAGTGTACTGTTGTGGGAATAACTTCAGGCTCCATACATGCTCTTTTACTCTCCCCACAGGTCCTTCTGTATTGCCTGGAAACTTTCCACTCTGTCGTGGGTGATAAAATCGTGCCTCTGTATTTAGAGATCTTGATATTTGCACAGATCAAAGGATGGAGTCTAGGATGAAGTCTTTCTTTATGGTTCTTGGAGTTGTAATCCATCACTGTTGTTTTAATCAGTCTTCTGTAATTGGTGATCTTGGTTTTTGTCCCAATCCTAAGACAAAAACCTAGGATAGTCTTTTATTATGTTTTCTGATGATCTGTTCAGTTGTGGTTGTTTCAGTCAGACCTATGGAATTAGAAATTTTATTGTTGTACATGTCATAGGCCAGGGCCTAGACTAGGGTCCTTTTTATTGGTCCCAGAATAAGTTCTGCCCAGTCATGATTATCGGAGTCAGTCTTCTGTAGTTGGTGAACTTGACTTTAGTACAAATCAAAGGATGACACTCTGTGCCCTGGTCTTGACCTGAGCTATTATCTCAGGAAAGACTTTTTCTTGTAGGTTTTCGTATTGAACAGAACCAATACAAATGGAGTTAAGGACGAAAAGAAAACATAAACAAGACCAAAAAATTCTATCATATAAGTATATATATATATATGTATATGTATACATATTCACATATTTATAAAGGAAAAATGGAAAATAAGTTAAAAATAAGGGAATAAGACAATGCAGGAGACTGCCTTAAATTTGACAATAAACAGATTAAGAGGCAGTATTATATATGTCTTTAACTTATCAAGGAAATATAGGCCTTCCCATTGACTTTTGAGATTTTCTTCTGGGGTGTGGGATCCAAGGCACATTTTCATTACACACCCTGGTCTTTTTGAGATTAAGAAAAGATTTGTGGCAGAGAGGTCTCGGGTAGAGTACTTGTGCTGGGAATCCTTCTGGACCTGAGTCCAGTATCAAACAACAGTCTACATTTGGGAGAGGTAAGAAAGAGGGCTACACAGTATGAGTCAGCAGGGGTGTAGGTTATAGTTCCTTGCCGGGGAAGAGGTGTGGGTCTGAGTGGGTCACTTGGGTGCTGGGTGATGACTTATTGGTGTAGAACATCAGTCTTATTACCTAATGGGTTAAGAACTGAGGGTAAAGAGTATTAATAAGGTGGGGTATCAGGTTGGGATTGGGGGGGGGTGAAGGGATAGCAGGATTTCTGAAGTGGGGAGAGGTAATAGTGTATAGGAGGGGCTATATACACTATAGGCATGGGTTGTTTACAATTTAGGTTTGACTCTTTATAGAGGAGTCCTCTCTCTATGTGTTCATGCCTATATAGAAACATACAATAGTTGGCTTAGGTATAGCTTAAGAAAAAGAGGAGGAGAGATTAAGAAATAAGAGAACAGAAAAATAGGTAGATATAGTAAAAGTAAGATAAAGAAACTAAAAATCAACTAAGATATTGGGCTGGTGTGTTAAAGTTGGGAGTTTTCTCAATTTCTAGAGATTTTGTTAGTGATGGGGTTGGGCCTTCCTGCATGAGGGTTTCAGGATTATGTGATTAGTGGAGCAATTTAGGATACACACAGGTTTCGCATCTTGAATACTAAACAATGTGTAAGTGAGACCTGTCTATGTAGGTGGTTGCCCCGTGTAGTATTGTTTGTTGCATCTTATATATCGAATTTCCTTTCCTAAGGAGAAAGTAACAGTGTGGGTTTTATTTGACATAGATTGAATTGATGATAATGAGGAAGAAAAGGTAAAAGAAGAAAAGGGAGAAAAAAAGAAGTGAGAAGAGAGATTTAAGAGAAAGGAAATGGGTGAGTGGAGGTGCAAGACCTGTTTGCAGCTGGTCCCAACTGCTGGAAGGCGCATAGGCCAGGCAGCACTAAGTATAATAGCCAAGTCCTGGAACCAACCTCGATGTCCAACAACAGATGAGTGGATCATTAAGATGTGGTATCTATACACAATGGAATACCACATGGCAGTCAGAAATGATACAGTCATGAACTTTGCGGCAACGTGGATGGACCTAGAACATGTTATGTTAAACGAAGTAAGCCAGAAGATGAAGGATAAATACAGAATGATAGCACTATTATGAAGTAGCTAGAACATACACCTTAAATATAACAAATACCCAACAATTAATTAACAGGGTTTATCAGGGTAGAAACTCCAAACACTGTAACAGCCAACATACACCGGGGAACAGTACCCAAAACACATGAAAGAAGAGCAACACAAACTCTTGACTACATATTGTACCACAAAGAAACCAGCAACAGTAGAAAATGAAGCATAGAGAGAACAGGTATGTAACCAGCCTTCTACAAAGGCTCATAATAATCCCTTAGGGATCTTATACAGGATTACAGGTAAAGAATGCCATGGGAAATCACTGACCTCAACGAAAGCATCCCATAACAATATGTTTTAATGCCTTAATCTTACTATATTTAAAATAACCTCTCAGCTTTTCTGTCCACAGGTGCTCTTGGATACAAAGTGCAGACAAACTAAGATGGCATCTCGGGGCCTAGTCACACGAGATACCATACCCACTAGCACTACGAGAATGTCCCGAGAAAACTTTTTAACATACACTTTATCTCTCGGTTATACCTCCTTTTAGGACTTGAAATGCGTGACCAGCCAGAATATCGAAGCAGCAACTGTGACCTACAGACTCATTCTACAGGCCCTACTTATTGAACACATTCAAGCAAACTAGCATTCCCTTGCCCTTTCCTCTTTTCTTCTCACTGCCTTTTTTCCCTTCTTTCTTCTTCTCTTTTTCTTTTTAATGTATTTTCTCTTTTCTTCTTTCCTGCCCCTTGCATACACTTACTCCTTTTCCCCCGTTGAAACTCCGACTATCCCTCCCCTCCTTAATCCCATCCAGATTTCCCACCTTATTAAAACCCTTCACCCTCAGTTCTCAATCTATTATGCATCAAGACTGACCTCCTACCCCAACGAACCAGTGCCCAGCACCCAACCAAAGGGCCGCCCAGTTAAACCCACACCTTGTCCCTGGGAAGAAAAGGCAACCAACTCCCGTCTGATTCAAGCTGCGCAGCCCTCCCTACCAACTCTACCTAATGTGGACTGTTACATGAAACCTGACTTATCTCCAAAAGTACCTCCAAAGCAAGAACTCTTCCCAAGACTTCCCTGCTGCAAAACTTTCACCAATCTCAAGAAATTCAGGGTGTGGGATGAAAAGGCACCCGGGAACCAACACACCACAAGGAAATACCAAAAGACAATGTGGAAACCTATCCTTCCATCTTAAGTATAAGACCTGTATTGTTCTACCTATCTACCTGCTTTTCGCCAAATGTAAGATAGTCTATATATAGAATCATTTTGTCCCTTTAATTACTTTGTTATTTCATTTTTTAAATCTTTATTCCTCAGGTATATATATATATATATATATATATATATATATATATATATATTATCTTTCTTGGGTGTGGGGCCTGTTTCCGCTTTCTTTTTTTTTTCCACCCCCAAATGCACAAGCAATATAACATAGCACCACTTCCCCCTGCAAAGACACACTAAATAAAGGGGAAATCTTACATATTAAAAAGAGCTCTTATCTACTAGGGATAAGAACTCATATTTGTTTACAATACAGGGACATCTCCCACCTGGAAAATATGTCACGTGGACTCAACTTGGACCCCAGTTGATTAGACACGATCTGTCCAGCCCTGAACCCTGGATCCCAGACATAGAAACGACACAGTTCTTCAAGACAGCTACAGGAAACAAATCCCATACGGGACATCCTTAATGCTGCTCAGACACAAAAAGTGCCAGCTCTAATACAATATCCTGATAAGGAAAATGGGAACAACTTGACCTAAGAACAAGTTATCCTACCCCTCGAGCTGGCAATAAGACTTTTCACCCCTTGGTCCATCCAAAAGCCAAGATGGCCTTTTAAAGATGACTGGCTGATAGAACCACGACTGGACTGTATGTATCCTGTGACCAATAAAAAAAGTCCTAGTCTAGGGTTCGAGCTAAGACCTGCACAACAACCATGATCTCCAGTTCCAAACATCCATCTGAGACAATTGCAATGGAGTGTGTCTTCTGGAACCATAATGAAAGACTAGCCTGGGCTCCACCCTAGGATCAATGCAAAGACCAAGACCACTAACCACAGAAGACTGATTAAAATGACACGGAGGGAACGGAACTTCTAAAACCACAAAGAAAGGCTTCATCATAAGTCCCCCCCCCCTTGACCTGTGCAGATACTGAATCTCTAGATACAGAGATCTGATTTGATCACCCAGGTGTAACAGAAGTCTTCCAAACATCACGAAAGCACCAAGGAGAGAGTAAATGAACTTGTACGGAGTCTATAGTTGATCCCATGACAATATACTCCAAGGGTGGAGAAAACCTATATCTTGTAGGCCAAAGAAATTCCTTTTCTAATGACCCCAATATTTACTGTGCCTATGCAGGAGGGGGAAAAATGGCAAAAAGCACAAAACAATCTTTTCTGTATTTATCTATCTACTATTTGCCAATTTCTTTGTTTTGGTGTGGTTATTGAAGTTATTGTCTCCATTCATATTTTTTTCTTTTCTCTCAGCCACTTTTTTTATCTCAAGACCATGAATTTTATGTGGCGCTTATCTTTATTGTTGGAGTGCTTACTGGTTATTTTATTTGACACTTCTTTTTGCACTGTTTAGGTGTTTCACCTTATTTTTCCCCTTTGTCTCTCAAACCAATGATGAGTGCCTCTAGAAGGACTCCGCCCATTTTTGGCATATTTGTTTTTTACCCCAGTTTATCACTTTTCACTTCTTCAAACAAAACCGCATAACTAGAACTATCTAGTCCCACCTCCCAGTTAGAGGGGGAAATAAGGGAAGTACCAAGACCAAACAAGTATAAAACCACTAAGCTGTAAGCTAGGCACAGAGGAGACCATCTATTCTAGCTGACTCAAGGGAGAGGGAGGTGGATATAGGTGGTAGCATGGGAATGGAGGTGGAAGGAGGACAATTTGATATGGGAATCCCCCTGATTTTATGTTAATATGTACCTAAAATATTATTGTCAACAATATACAAAAAAATAAAGAAATATTATTTAAAAAAAAGAGAAAGGAAATGTTAATTTTCCTAAACATGTTCATCCTATAATATAAGTCTTTTGGTCACAGTTGATTGCTTCAGTGGTCTGGCTGGTCACATGCTTCAGGTCCTAATAAAGGTCATCACCCAGAGAAAAAGGGTATATTAAATTGTTTTATCAAGACATTTTCATAATGCAAACAGAGTATGGTATATAGTGTGACTGAGTACCGAAGTGTCAACTTAAGTCGTCTGTGCTTTGTATCCAAGAACCCCTGTGTACATAAAAACTGAGAAGTTATTTTATATATAGTAAGATTAAGACATTAAAACATATTGTTATGAAATGCTTCCACTGGACTCACTGACATCCCATCATATTCTTTACCTGGCCTTTATAGTAAAAGGCTCATTATAAACCTGTTCTCTTTATGCTGTTGTTTCTGCTGTTGCTGGTTTCTTTATTGTACAATGTGTAGTCTAGGCTTTATGTTGTTCTTCCACTTGTGTTGGACACTAATACCCAGTAAATGTTGATGATTACAGTGTTTGAAATTTCTACCCTATTAAACTGTTGTATTTGTTCATGGAGCATTACATGTATATATGGTGTAT
Organism: Crocidura indochinensis; assembly: GCA_004027635.1. NCBI lineage: Eukaryota > Metazoa > Chordata > Mammalia > Eulipotyphla > Soricidae > Crocidura > Crocidura indochinensis. Next base: position 9,266 of record PVKC010003772.1, read on the forward strand.
ATTCTAAGTACTTTAAAATAGTGTTATCATACTGTGTTTATTCATCCTCTGGCTTACTTGATTTAACATAATATTTTGTAGACCCATCCATGTTACAGCAAAGTCTATGACTATCATTTCTAACTTCTATGTAGTACTCTGTTGTGTATAAATACCACATCTTCATGATCCAATCATCTATTGTTGGACATCGAGGTTGGTTCCAAATCTTGACTATTGTACTGAGTGCTGCAATAAAATAGTAGGGTGCACACATACTTTGGGATGAATGTTCTTCTGACTTGGGTATTTATACCCAGGAGAGCAATTTCTGGGTCATATGACAGCTCAATTCTGAATTTATTGAGCACTCTTCAGACTGTTTTTCATACGGGTTGGATCAGGGGCATTCCCACCAGCAGTGGATGAGAGTTCCTTTCATACTGCATCCCGCCAACAGAGATTGTTCCTGTTATTTTTGATGTGAGGTATCCTCAATAGTTAAGGTGGTACCTCATTGTAGTCTTGATTTGGATTTCCCTAATGATGAGTGAAGGTGAGCATGTATTTTCACATGTCATTTTCATGTGTCTATTGGCCAATTTTGTTCTTCCTCAGAGAAGTGTCTATTCATTTCTTCTCCCCATATTTTTATGGCTTTATTAGATTTCTAGGGGCTCAGCTTTCTGAGTGCTTTTTATATTCTAAATATCAGTCCTTTATGTGACTTGTTGAGTGCAATTATTTCCCATTCTGTTAACTTTTTTTCTAGCATTAAGTAGGGATTCTTTAGCCATGCAAAAACGTTTTAGTTTGATGTAGTCCCATTTGTTTAGGTTTGATGCTAAAAATCTTGTCATTCTATCCTCAAAGACTTTGATATATAGCTCTTCAAGTGTTCTGCCTACTTTTTCCTTAGTAAACTTGATAAATTTTGGTCTGATTTCAAGGTCTTTAATCCATTCCATTTTGAGTTGACTTTTGTATAAGGAGTGAGGTATGGATCAATTTTCAATTTCTCACAGCTGTTTTATATTTGTATCAACACCATTTGTGTGAGGCTTTCTTTTTCCATTTCAAATTCTTGGCTCTTTTGTAAAATATTAGTTGACTGTATATCTGGGGGTTTAGCTCTGGAAATTCTGTTCTAACCCACTGGTCAGAGGCTCTGTCTTTGTTCCAGTACCATGCTGTTTTGATCACTATGGCTTTATAGTATAGCTTCAGATTAGGTAAAGAGATGCCACCCAGCTTTCTGTTTTTCAGTATGTATTTGGCTATCCTGGGTCTTTTATGGTTCCAGATGAATTTAATGATTGATTGTTCTAAGTCTTTAAAATTTGATGTCTGAATTTGGATAGGGATTGCATTAAATCTATATAGAAATTTGGGTAAGATAATCATTTTGACTTGATTCTACCTACTGTTGATTCTACCTACGCATGAGCATAGGATGTTCTTCCATTTAGTTAGATCCTCTTCAATTTCTTTCTGACATGTTTTGAAGTTTTCATGTCCTTCATCTCCCCTGTAAGGTTGATTCCTAGGTACTTGATATTTTTGATACTATTTTAAATGGGATTATCTCCTTAATCTCTTTTTCCTTTACTGCATTATTTGTATATTCTCTATAGTATAGAGGAACACAATGGTCTTTTGTGTGTTGACTTTGTAGCCTGCCACTTTGCTGTATTGGTTAATTGTTTCTAGGAGTTTTACTGTGGACTCTTTAGGGGTTTCGATGTATATCATCATATCATCTGCAAAAAGAGATAGTTTGAGTTCCTCTTTCCTAATTTGGATTCCTTTGATTCCCATCTCTTGTCAGAATGCTATTGCTAGGACTTCTAAGATTATATTGAGTAAGAGTGGAGAGAGGGACAAACTTGCCTAGTTCTTGACTATTGTGGAAATGCTTTCAGTTTTTCGCCATTAAGGATTATGTTGGTTGTGGGCTTTTCATAGATAGCTGTAACTATCTTGAGGAAGGTTCCTTCCTGTCCTTAGTGTTTTCAGCATGAATGGGTGTGAGATTTTGTCAAACGCCTTCTCTGCATTGATTGATATAATCATGTGGTTTTTGTCTTTTTTTATTGTTGGTATGGTATATGATGTTGATTGATTTGCAAATGTTGAACCATCCTTGCATCCCTGGGATGAAACCCACTTCATCATGGTGTATGATCTTTTTGATGTAGTGTTGTATTTGGTTTGCTAAGATTTTGTTGAGTACTTGTGGATCTATGTTCATTAGTGAGATTGGTCTGTAGTTTTATTTCTTATTGTGGTCTTTGTCATCTTTGGGAATGAGAGTGATATTAGACTCATAAAAGGAATTGGGGAGGATTCCAGTCTTTTCAATATTTTGGAAGAGCCTTTGGATCAGTGGTAGTAATTCTTCTTGGAATGTTTGATAGAATTCACCTGTAAAACCATCTTAACCTGGACCTTTGTTCTTGGGGAGTTTCTTAATTACTGCTTCAATTTCCTCTGAAGTGATTGGCCTACTTGGGCTTTCTACATGCTTTTTTTCCAGCCTTGGAAGACGGTATTTTTCCAAGAATCTGTTGATTTCTTCTGGATTCTATAGTCTAACTGAATATAGTTGTTGATAATAAGTCCTCATGATGTGTTGTATTTCTTGGGGGTTCTGTTGTAATCTCTGCCCTTTAATTTTTGATCCTACTTATTTGGGTGCTCCCCTGTTTTTTTTTGTTTTTGCTTTGTTTTGTTGTTTTTTTTTGGTGAGTCTTGTCAGTAATTTGTCTATCTTGTTTATTCTTTCGAAAAACCAACTCCTGGTGTCATTGATTTTCTGTGTTGTTCTTAGTTTCTATGTTTATTTCTGCTCTGTTTTTTTGTTTTTGTTTTGTTTTTTTTGTTGTTGTCTTTTTTTGTCTTCTTGTTGTGCTTGAATTTCTTTGCTGCTGTTGTTTTTGCTCCTTAAGATTTCCCTTTAACTGCTGATTTTGTCGTTTTCCTCTTTCCTGATATAGGCCTGTATTGCTATGAGTTTCCCCCTAATTACTGCTTTTGCTGTGTCCCACAAATTTTTACAAGTTGTTTCTACATTATCATTTGTCTCAAGAAATCGTTTTATTTCTTCCTTGAGTTTCTCTTTGATCCAGCTGTTGCTGAGTGTTGTGTATATAAACATTTTAATACGATTATTATGTTACTGACCCCAACCTGATCAGTGATTGTGCCCTACCCCAGGGTGTGACCTGACATTCTGCTCACACCGTAGGGTGGTACCTGATTCTACTCCCACCATTGGGTGGTACCTGATCCCACCATTGGGTGGTACATGATTCTGGGGCATAAATAACAAGGGTCTGTTGAAGGTGAGGGGCTTTTTTCCTGCACTATTCTTAGGCTTTTTGGCTTTGGCTTCTTGACGGAATAAAGAGCTGTTTTCTTCGGAAGCCTGACTGCCTGTTGGCTTTCTTTCTGCTGCATTCACCTCAGAACCGAGGACAGAACAGGGTAACAGATGTGTGGTCCAAGCTGGAGGAGAAAGGTCTCATTCTCCATCCTTCCATCAGTCAACCTCTTCAGGGGCTGACTTGTAACATTATGGCACCCAGACAGGCAGAACCTGGATCCTCAATAACTGTAAGTGAAATACTTCATTGGAAATTTCCTCTGCTGACCATTAAATGGTTTCTGTGGTTAGTTATATGGATTTTCCCACCTTTTTGCTTATGCATTGGTTCTCTATTATACAAGTGGATTATTCCATTTTGTTTTAAACTAATTGGTTTTGATCTAAGGATAATCACTGAAGTTGGATGGTTGTGATCTTTATTTCAAATGAAAATTGCATTGTCTCCAGCCGTCATAGTTTGTGGAATTTCTGTGTTGGCTCACGTTGTTACATTAAGCATAGGTATTGGCTGATTTAGGAAATAGAAAGTGTAGAAATGGTGAGGCTAAAACCATTATGGATAATAAGGAAATCTTTCCAAGGAAAATTCAGACCAAGGTGCGGGCTAACAAATACAGCCCCACCATCAACAATATAGAAATGTTTGCTGGAAGAAAACCAACTCGGAAAGTTAAGCCTGATTCTAGCGAATTGCATGACAGTAGTGACTCAGACAATGATCAACCTCCTGTGCTAACTCCAGTAGTGAGGCCTGATTCTATTCACAAAATTAAATTCCACAACAGTGCAGAGTCAGACGATGAACCACACGCACGGCCTCGGAGCTCTACTCGGAGTAATTTTGCTAATCTGACAACCCCTTTACATGGGGTAAATGTTTCTAACTATGTATCCTAGTAGATGGAAGAATTAGATCGGTTTAATAAATCTGTAAAGAGTATGATCCACAATCACCATACAGTGTGGAGTTACTAAAACTTTGGAGTCATAACTCATCTTGGACTTTGTATGATTTTAAAAGAATTGCTGAAATATGCCATCCAAACAGTGAACTGAATGGGAAATGTACTATTCAGAAGGTGTAAAAGCCAAATTATATAGCCCAGATGATACGAAAAAACAAGTGGCAGGTGTTACCCTATTGTAAGAATTATTGATGGCAGAAAATCAATTTGCAAATATTCAGACACAAGTGGCTTACCTAAACAAATTAAAATTAATTGGGGATATTGGATTGTCATCATGGGAAAAACTTGATTCTAACAGCATTGGTAGAGGAAACTTTTAAAAATTACCCAAGGCCCTTATGAGTCATACGCAGTTTGTAGGTAAGAGTAAAGATGCTATGAAGTTACAAGTTGAAGATAAGAAGATGAGAAACTTCCTAATAAAATCTTTGGTTTATCATAATGCAAATTCAGCCTGTAGATTAGTATTGAATACATTAAATGGAAAGGCAGGTGTAAATGATTTATGTAAATCCTTTATGCCTGTCGGAATGTCTATGGGGAACCCCAACCCCCACCCCACTTAAACTTGGCACAAACCTTCCCAGTTACCAAGGGAATGGTGCTTTACTCCACTCAGGGAAAGGGCACTTTCCGTAAACCAGGTCTTTGGCCTAAAAGCAAAATGGGTCGCCACTGGGTGAAAGATTGCAGATCTGGAAACCTCATTGATAATAACCTAAGAAGAGGTTTCAACACAATCCCCAGGAGGCAAAGCATCTGCTACCATTGTGGTAAACAGAGACATATCAAAAGGAATTGCCATCTTCTTATAGATTCAGCTCCTCAAGGGCACATATACAAGATGCAGGGAAACAGTCACAGGGCCTCCCCCAGGCCTTTCCAAATCAGAAGCAAAATTCACAGACAATAATCCTTCCAAGCCCAGTCCAAAAAAATTCATCATGATAAGGGAATGAATTCACGCCACATCAGGGAGCGCTGGATTAAACATATTATGACTAGAGGACATTATAATTTACCCAGGAATATGTCCTTATATGTTAGAAATTGACATTGTGGGCCCACCACCCCCAGATACTATGGGTTTGATTCTTGGCAGAAGTTCCCTCAACATTAAGGGTATATCAGTAACAACTGGTGTCATTGACTCAGATTCTATGGGAGAAATAACTGTAGTTTTTACCATATCAGTTACATGGACCTTTAAAAAAGGAGAACGATTGCCCAGATAGTAATAGTGCATTATGTCAAATTTGGGATTTCAGATAAGACTAGAATTGGAGGTTATGGAAGCACAGATCTGGGTGCTGCTCAAAACCCAATCATGGCTCTGATTACTAAATTTAAAGATGAACACCCAATGATCAAACTTCACTTAGAAGGACAACTCTTTGATGGCATGATAGATACGGGTACTCAGGTTACCGTAATTTCTGATAAAGAATGGTCAGAATTTGGCCTCTTCAAGAAATCCCGTATTCACTAGAAGGAAGAGGAGGCCTGAGATCCTGTGTGTTGAGTACGAGGACTGTGATATTTTATGGCCCAGAAAACCAAAAAGCGATAATCAGACCTCATGTGGGCCCATTTCACCATCCATGTGGGGTCATGACCTACACAAACAGTGGAAAGTAGAATTCCACATCCCATTAGCTCCAGAAGAGTCCGAACCATCTTTTGATTTAAAAACCCAAAATTTTTAGTAGGGGTCACTACCATAAAAACACCAGCACCAATAAAAATAAAATGGAAATCTGACAAACCAATTTGCACAAATCAGTGGCCCCTTAAAATTGATAAATTAAAGGTGCTGACAGAGTTAGTGGAGGAATAGCTAAGTCTTTTTCTCAATGGAATTCACCTATATTCACTATAAAAAAGAAATCCGATAAATGGAGACTTTTGATGGATCTTAGAGCTTTAATTTTATCTATGATACCTATGGGCAAATTGCAGACTGGTTTACCATCACCTGCAGTTATTCTAAAGGAATGGCCACTAATTATAATTGATCTGAAAGACTGCTTCTACCATATTTCTATTCATCCAGATGATAAAAAAAACGTTTTGCATTCTCAGTTCTTTCTCTCAATAATACACATCCCTGCAGACATTTCCAATGGAATGTTCTCTTCAAGGCATGCTGAATCCCCAACTATATGCCAGTTTTTTGTAGATAAGGTTTTGACTCCTGCTCGTGAAAAATTTCCTCAAGCCATGATAATTCATTATACAGATGATCTCTTGCTCACAAGGAACAATTGAACAGATTTACAGGACTTATACTCTTAGTTATTGACTGTTTACAAACATCAGGACTGAAAATAGCTTTAGAAAAAATACAGATAATGCCACTGTATCAATATATAGGTTTTATTTTGGACCGGATGCCAATACGTCCACAAAAAATTTCTATCAAATAAGAAAACCTCAGAACGCTTAATGATTTTCAGTGACTTTTAGGTCATGTAAATTGGCTCCGCCCTGCACTAGGAATCCTGAATGCAGAGTTGTCTAATCTAATGTTGGAGTGTGACCCTGCCTTAGATAGCTCGAGAAACTTTAACAGCTGACAAAAATGAATTGGACATCTTCTTGAGTAGATTACAAAATCGTTTCTCGTAAGATTCATCCTGGAAGGGAGCCGGGAGGTGGCGCAGGAGGTAAGGTGCCTGCAGCCTTGCCTAGGACGGACCATGGTTCGATCCCCCGGTTCCCATATGGTCCCCCGTGCCTGCCAGGAGTGACTTCTGAGCGCATAGCCAGGAGTAACCCCTGAGCGTCACTGGGTGTGGCCAAAAACAAAACAAACAAAGATTCATCCTGGAAGAAAAGATATTTCTGTTAATCTTCCCTACTAGAGAAACCCCCACGGGGGCCTTGATGCAACAGTCAGGACCTTTGGAATGTATTTGCTTTATGGACCTTTTGGGTGTATTTACATAACAAACAGCCTCACTCAGTTGTCCCCTACTTGCAACTGATTTAAAAGATTATTATCAAGGCAAGACTCAGATCTATATATTTACTAGGTTTTGACCAGATATAACAGTTTTGGCAATACCAAAAAAGGAAATTGAGTCAATATTGTCTCTTAATGTATCTCTACAAAGGGCCCTCTCAGATTTCACAGGAGAACTATCCTCCCATTATCCAGGAGGAAAAACTTAGAACTTTTTAAAGAAAACTCAGTTTGTTATTTCTTCAATTGTTCAGGATTCCCCTATTCCCAATGCCAAGGTTTCTTACATTGATGAATCCCAAAATGGAAAAGGAGAAATAACCAGAGAAAACATTAATATGATCATAGATACCAAATATAAATTTGCACAGAAAGTTGAATTTGCAACGTTAATTTATCTATTAGAAAATGTACCTGAAGCCATGAATATAGTTCCTGATTTTTTGTATGTGGTAAATTTATGTCATGTAATAGCCACTGCCCCCTTAATGCTAATAACCTGATCATACAGAACTTACTTAAACAATTACAGCAGTTTGTTAAAAAACAAGCTGAGCCCATTTTCATCACACATATTAGAACCCACTCAGGTCTTCCAGGACCGATGGCTCACGGAAATAAAACTGCTGACTTGCTAGCAATGCCTATATTTAAATCACCTGTAGAGGAACATTCAGCCCTACACACAAATGCTCGCCGTTTACATGTGAATTACCAAATTCCATGGAGGCAAGCTAGAGAAATTGTAGAAAACTGCAACATATGTGCACCGTTAACAAAAAAGACTCACATAGCAGGAGCAAACCCAAGAGGCTTACATTCTAATGAACTTTGGCAAATGGATGTAACTCAAACAGATTTATTTCCAAGAAAACCTTATCTTCATGTTGTGGTGGACACTTATTCTCGGTTTATGTTGGCAATTTCTATGTCTTCTCAAAAATCTAAGGCTGTTTGTAGTTTTCTTTTACAATGTTTTTCTGTGATGGGTATTCTATATTCTATAAAAACTGATAATGGGCTAGCCTATTCTAGCAAAACTTTTGAATTTTTTTGGTAAAGAATAGCAGATAAGACATCTGAAAGCATTTCCTTACAATTGTAGGGGGCAGGCCATTGTAGAAAGGACTCACAGAACCTTAAAATCTCAATTACAAAAAAATAGAAAAAGAGGTTTACCACCAACAAATTTGCTATCTTTGACTCTTATCACACTAAATTTCTTAAACTTACTCAAGGGGAAAGTTACACTGCAGTGGAAAGACATTTTAAAGAAGATATTCAGAGACAAGAAACAACCCATAAACCTACTTGGATCAAGGACGATGAAAAATGGATAGCTGCCTATCTTCTGCTGCCTTTGTCTACAAATGACAACTCTCCCAAGAAATTTTGGGTTCCATTATGCCTTGTTAGAAATCGGGCTAGCACAACATAAACCTACTTGGATCAAGGAGGATGAAAAATGGATAGCTGCCTATCTTCTGCTGCCTTTGTCTACAAATGACAACTCTCCCAAGAAATTTTGGGTTCCATTATGCCTTGTTAGATATCGGGCTAGCACAAATGATCAGGTTCAGACTGTAAATTCCCCTTCAGAGCAAAAACAGAATACTCCAGACACTAACAACAGTAATATTACTGACGTCTCTGTAGTAGGGAACATGGATTTAGCTGTCACAAACCATACATTGAGTGAGACTGATGGTAGTGATAAGTCCTTACACTCTGAGATGCAAAAGGAAAGACAGGAACCTGTCTTAACTGGACTACAAAATACATAAAACTCTTGCTACATGAACTCAATTTTGCAATGCTTGTATAATATTTCAGACTTGACTCAGTATTTTCATCAGGATCATTATAAAAGGACATTAACAAGAAAAATCCAATGGGGCATGAAGGTAAATTAGCCAAAGAATTTGGTTGGCTCATCAAAACCATGGGAAATGGATTTCATAGATATATTAACCCTGAAAGCTGAAAAATAACAATTGGTTTACTTAATGACCAGTTTGCTGGACACAATCAGCAGGATCCACAAGAACTACTGATGTTTCTAATAGAGGAACTACATCAGGACTTGCTTACTGTAAGTCTAATGACAGATAAAACTACACATCTTATGGAAAATGAAAATTATGAACAATTTAGTCCAGAACACCAAAAGGCTCACAGATCTATTATTTATGATCTCTTTCAAGGAGAATTCAAATCGATACTACAGTGTCTCACATGCCACCAAAAGTTAGAGGTTTATGAGACATTTGTTTGTCTGTCTCTGGCTGTTACATCTACAGATAAATGTACATTACAGGAATACCTCTCTGAATTTTTAAAGAAGAAGAGTTAAGGGTGACAACAAAGTTCAGTGCAACAGCTGCAAAACTAGAAGAGATTTTTCAAAGAAAACATATTTATGGAAACTGCTGCCATTACTAATAATACACTTGAAACGTTTTGCTTTTGATGGAAAACAAATTAAAAAATTGCACACGTATGTGGATTTTCCTATAGAAGATCTCAATTTAGTAGAATTCACTTCAGAGAATAAAAGCAAGAAATACAACTTATCATCAGTGTCAAACCATTATGTTAAAGTTCACTATGGACACTGTACTTCATACTGAAAAACTGCTGCAAAACCACACTGGATCAATTTTGATGACAAGATCAAAAAAGTCCCTAATACATTGGTGAAATCCACAGCAACATACATCCTGTTTTATACTTCTTAAAGATCTACAATGAACACCAAATAATAATTTTACTTCCTTATCAGTTGCTATTAATGCTCTATGATTCTTTCCACAGGCATGATCAATGAATGGGATTGAAAATCATGACTCCCAATGTGTTTTCTTGTATGGTGGATTTATGTCTTAATTTCATTATTGCTCTAGGTCTCAGTTAATCATGAAATCTTTTTTTTTTTTTTTGGTTTTTGGGCCACACCCAGCAGTGCTCAGGGGTTACTCCTGTCTGTCTGCTCAGAAATAGCTCCTGGCAGGCACAGGGGACCATATGGGACACCGGGATTCAAACCAACCACCTTTTGGTCGGCTGCTTGCAAGGCAAATGCCACTGTGCTATCTCCCCGGGCCCTAATCATGAAATATTACAATTTAATTTAGTCAAGGTTAACCTGAAAGAAAAATTTCTCATCATATTAATTGTTTTTCTTTCTAGGTATACTCATTTAACGACTTTCACTCTTTTTATTTTAATATCTTTGCTTTATTTCCCTCAATTTAGGTTTTAAGACACTGACATAATGATACTTTTTAAATGGACTTTCTTCACAGTGCTTCTCGCCTATAATTGACTATCATAGAGTTACTGTTACACAATAACTTTGTATATATACTGTTATACAATTATAGTAGAGTTTTTCATGTTTGTATTATGCATGAAATTCTCTTTCAGACCTGCTCTACTCTGCAATTAAAAAACATACTTTTTTTTTGAATTTGAAATGATTCATCTAAACAGTTGCCGGCTGTTACATTTTAAAGCGCTTTTAGTTAATTAATTCAGCTGAATTCTTTTTTCTTTTGCTCTATTTTGGATGCTTTCCAACAAATTATTTTTTTGGTATGAGTGGGTGTTATGGACATATATTTTGTGAAGTCTGTATGTTCAGTGTCTGTTTTGCATATTTTGTATATGGTTCCCTTTTCCCTAACTTTATCTTCCCCAATTTAGTCTTCCTTATCCTTCCTTCTCTCTTCCTAGTCCTTAACATTTAATTTTCAGGATTCACTTCACTTGTGCAACTCATCTCCTTCACCAACAACTACAGTTCTCCTGATCTCGCCCTGAGGAAGAAATCTGTGACTGTTGGAGTTTTGTACCATGTTTGCTGCAAACTTGTTGGAAATGAAGCCACCTGGAATTTGTGTCACAATGTAACCCCAGAGAAAAGATCCATGGATAACACACAGTCTCTGGATCCCAGTTACATTGTTAATCTGAATTTCTGGTTTTCCATCCACATACACAGTGCTATTGTTGACCATTTCCACCATAGCTACTCCAAGATTGCACCCATCCCAAAGGAAATGCAGAAGTCCAACCAACTCATTACGATAATAATGTAATGCTTGGGGATTCCCCAACACATGGATGACTGTAATGGCCTTCCTTCTTCATTTAGTTTGATGTTATCTTCTGTACCAGGCTTCAACCTGCTTTTCCAGACCCATCAAGTGTCTTTTACCAGTCTTTTCGGAGTTCCAGAACCCTCCTCATTTTTACAGATTGGTATTGGACTCTGTAGAAATTTCACCTTTTGTATTTTTCTTATAATTGTAATCCTTTGAATTTATATTTGGTACTACACTTCTTTTGACTATTGTAATTAATGTTTTTCTATTTTATTTTTTAATCTTAGGAATTGATGTTGTATTACATTAGGATTTTGCTTTCTTGACTTTAGGTTAGTGAGTTAGATATTGTTGCCTATATTTTCCTAAATGATATGTTTGTCTGTTCTCAGGGTTTTTTTCATGGGCACGTCATAGGCAAAATACTAGGTTTATAGGAGTTTCATCTATTTTGGATGGACCCTCAAGTTGTTTATTTACACAGGGAGGGTATCTGCCTTAAACATTTTGTTTTGGTTTGTTACTTAAGCTCCCATCTATAAATAATCGGCTGTATTGGTACATCAATTTCGGACATCATATGGACTTCAGCCTGGATTAAGAACTTGGATTAAGTTCAGAAGCCTATTGATCATCATTGCAGTGCCCCCCCCCCATTGTGCAGAGGGTATATGCTTCTGCCAAAATAAGGGCCTAATTCAATGCCCTCAAAAATGGGGTTTCTGGTCTACCTGGACTTGAATGGAAAATGGGTTCGGAGAGATAGAATGGAGTTAGGGTATTCGCCTTTCATAAAATATAAGGATTATTAGAAGCACCCTATCAGATCACTATTCAACAGAGGTCAAAATTGACTGTAAAAAGAAGTAATGGAGAAAATCCAATGCCTGGATATTAAACAACATGCTGCTCAACTGTTTCAAGTCAGCCCCTGAAGAGATTGGTCATTGGTCATTGGTTCGAATCCCAGTATCAGCCAGGAGCGATTTCTGAGCGTGGAGCCAGGAATAACTCCTGAGCACTTCCATGTGTGACCCAAAAGCCAAATACCAAAAACCAACAACAACAACAAATAAAGAAAGGTGCTTCTCGCCTGCTACACAACCTTTCTGGCATCTCTTCGAAGGATCTATGTACGTTGTAGATTTATCTTATCAGGATCTTGTATTGGATTCCTTGATACATATTTCTGGTTTTAGACACACTGTGTTTAGGTTAGAAGTTTTTCTTTATATTTTCCTGTGATGTGCTTCTGCAAACAGCCACTCTTTTATTATTGCCTAGTTTTTCTTTTACTAATTGTAGATAATATTGTTTGTTTACTAAAATCAAACGGGGGAATTGTTGTGTATGCAAACATTTTACTGGGATTATTATGTTACTGACCCCAAACGAATCATTGATTGTGCCCTACCCCAGGGTGTGACCTGGCATTCTGCTCACACCCTAGCGTAGTACCTGATTCTGTTCCCCCCATTGGGTGGTACCTGATCCCATCATTGGGTGGTACCTGATTCTGGGGCATAAAAAACAAGGGTCTGTGGAAGGTGAGGGGCTTTTTTCCTTAGGACTTTTGGCTTTAGCCTCTTGATGGAATAAAGAGCTGTTTTCTTCGGAAGCCTGACTGCCTGTTGGCTTTCTTCCTGCCGCGTTCACCTCAGAACAGGATAACAGACGTGTGGTCCGAGTTGGAGGAGAAAGGTATCATTCTCCATCCCTCTATCAGTCAATATCTTCAGGGGCTGACTTGAAACAGTTGAGCAGCATGTTGTTTAATATCCAGGCATTGGATTTTCTCCATTACTTCTTTTTACAGTCAATTTTGACCTCTGTTGAATAGTGATCTGATAGGGTGCTTCTAATGATCCTTATATTTTATACAAGTCAGACTTATATCCCAAGACATGGTCTATTCTGGAGAAGGTTCCACATGGGATTGAGAAGAGTGTGTATTCAGCTTTCTGGGGGTAGAGGGCCCTATATAAGTCTATTAGCCCTAGTTCTTCTAATTTTTCATTTAGGGATCTTATTTCTTTGCTTGTTTTCTGTCTGGTGGATCTGTCCAGTGATGATAGTGGGGTATTGAGTTCTCCTACAACTATCATATTTCCTTTCATGTGTTTCTCCAGGTTTGCAAGCAATTGCTTTACATAGTTTGCTGGCTCTGCATTTGGTGTGTAAATATTAACTGGGGTTAGTACTTCTTGATCTAGTGTTCCCCTGATCAGTAAGTAGTGACCCTCTTTGGAGTGAGACTATTCTATCTCTAGCTCTCTCCCTCTGATTTATTTTACTCAGCATAATTGCCATGTCAGTCCATGTATAGCAAAATGCCATGCCTTCATTTTCATGACAGCTGCATAGTATTCCATTGAGTATATGTACCAAAGTTTCTTTAGCCATTCATCTGTTATTCAGGCATCTGAGTTTTTTCCAGATTCTGGCTATTGTAAATATCACTTCCATGAATATAGATCTGCAGAAGGCATTTTTGTATTGTTTATTTTTGTTACTAGAGTATATCCCTAGGAGTGGTATATTTGGATCATATATGAGCTCAATTCCCAATTTTTTTTTGAGGAATCTCTATATTGTTTCCCATAAAGGTTGGACTAGACAGCATCCATACTAACAGTTAATGAGAGTTCCTTTATTTCCATACCTCTTCCAGCACTGGTTGTTTTTATTCTTTTTGATGTGTGCCAGTCTCTGTAGCAAAACATTGCTGTTTTGATTTGTAGTTCTTACCCCTCCTCAAAGACAAATGCTAATCTTAACTGGATGTTGAGACCCTCCCACAGCTGGGAGGGGTCTGCGGTTGGTTATTAAGAGTGACCTGTGGGAGGGAAGAGGAGAAATGAAGCAAAAAAGATCAGAGACAGGATGGTGCAGAGAGACTGCTTAGCCTAGAGGCCATGGTGGTTAGAACCTTATAATAGAGCTAGATGTCTCCTGAAACTTCATCTGACTGCTGAGGGTCATATCCTCACCATTATCTTGAACCCACAGATCCGCTGTCCAAGGGGCCTGCAGGTGCTGGGCCAAGCAGAGAAGGCTTCAACACCATCCATTCATCCACTATATACCACATTAGGACTTAATAATTAATACAACAGTTAGTGATATAGAGCATTTTTCATGTGTCTTTTGGCCATTTGTATTTCAGGAAGCAAAAACTGCTTGTTATAGAGGCAGTCTGAGGGATGAGAGGGACCTTTGTAGATGCTGCTGAAGGAATTAGTTTTTGGTGTGAAAACGTTGTCCCTCTGCAATCCAAACAAGAATAACTTTATATCAATATAGTGACTAAATTACAAAAACTGGATTTAATTTGAGTTGCTGATTTGATTTTTCTCAGCATACTATAGACTTCAGATTATCTAGGAATAGTTTCTATTTAACAAATGGACTGGTTTTCTAGATTTTTTTCCTCAATATATGATCCATACTCAATTTTCACTGTGCCTTTACACTGCACAAACAAGATTATATTTTGGAAAAGGTTTAAATCACTGCTGTTTATGTTACTTTATGATTCCCTGCTTGTGGTTAAGGTATCAGGGCAAAAATCATTTCCTTTCATATTGTCTTAGTTTCAGGAAGGTATGGTGTAATAAAGTCTTGGGTGTTGGTCTTTCTTACTGATCCTGCTCCACTACCAAAACTAGATCTAAGCCTCTCTCACGTGCAGTTGATTTTGGTTTTGGTTTTGATTTTGGTTTCCATCACTAGATATAGGGATTTTTATTAATATCAGAATATCAAATTTTATCTCTCTATTAATTTAATTCTAATAGAAAACATGGAAGGAGGTGTTTTTTGTCTCCCAAGTGCTTCTCTGATATACACTTGCATCACAAGGACATAATTTTTATCACTTTGCTGATAATATATAGAACTCTCTGTGAGAAAAGTTCTATTATTTTTAAATTTTTTAGATTTTTATTTTTTAATGTCTATATTTAAGCATCATGGTTACAAACACATTTGTAGTTGGGTTTCTATCATAAAAAGCACACCTCCCTTCAGCAGTGCAACTTTCCTGATGCCAATGTCTCCCAAAATCCTCCTCCCTCACCTTCTGCCTATCTTCGAGACAGGAATTCTATTTCTCTCACTCACTCATATTTTTATGATAGTAGTTGGTATAGCTGTTTTTCTAACTGCACTCATCAATCTTTGTGATAAGCTTCATTTTATGGGCTGATTCTTCCAAATCTCATCTCTATTGTCTCTAGGCATTATTACCATACTGTTTTTATTTTTCTTAAGTCCCACAGTTGAGTGAGACTATATTGTGTGTTGTGTATATAAGTACCACAGTTTCTTTAGCCACTCATAAGTTGTTGGCATTGGGGTTATTTCCAGATTTTGGCTACTGTAAATAGAGCTGAAATAACATAGGCATGTAGAGGGCATTTTTTCTATTATGTTTTTGTTTTTAAGGTATATTCCCTAGGAGTGGTATTATTGGGTACCAACAATAAAGGAGCTCAATTTCCAGTTTTTGAGAAATCTATATATTGTTTTCCATAAAAGCTGGACTAGACAGTGTTCCCATAAGCAGTGAAGAAGAGTTTCTTTTCCCCCCACATACTCACCAGTATTGTTTTTCTACTTTGTGATGTGTGTCAGACTCCGTGGTGTGAGATAATGGTTCATTGTTGTTTTGATGTGCATCTCCCTGATGAGTTGGAGCATTTTATTATGTGCCTTTTGGACATCTGTATTTCTTCTTTGAGGAAATGTTTGTTCATTTATTTTCCCTATTTTTGATGGGTTAGATTTTTCTTTCTTTCTTTCTTTCTTTCTTTCTTTCTTTCTTTCTTTCTTTCTTTCTTTCTTTCTTTCTTTCTTTCTTTCTTTCTTTCTTTCTTTCTTTCTTTTTCTTTCTTTCTTTCTTTCTTTCCTTCTTTCTTTCTTTCTCTCTCTCTCTCTTTCTTTCTTTCTTTCTTTCTCTCTTTCTTCCTTTCTTTCTTTCTATCTTTTTTTTTGTTTTTTTTTTTTTTGTGTGTGTGTGTCACACCCTGTAGTGCTCAGAGTTACTCCTGGTTCTACACTCAGAAATCGCTGCTAGCAGGCTCGGGGACCATATGGGATGCAGGGATTTGAACCACTGACATCTTTATCAAGGCAAACACCTTACTTCCATAATTTCTTTATATAAACACAGTGATCGCAAACCTAATTGTAGTTGGGTTTCAACCATAAAAAGAACACCCTCGTTCACCATGCAACCTTCCCATCACTAATGCCCGCATCTCTTTCCTGCCCCTCCTATCTTATATAAGGAGGGACCAATGGCGCCACGAGGTCTTTTTGTCTCTTCTCCATTGGGAGTAAGCTTGGGACCCTGGTATACCAGAATAAACAAATCCACCTGAACAATTGCCTGAGTTGTTGTCCCTTCAATTCTCCACGTCGGAACAGAATTTGGACTCCCAAGCCTTAGAAAACAATTCTGTGTGTGTGTCTCTCTCTTCTAATTCCACTCAGTGTATTTGTTGTACTATACAGTTGGTAACCTTTCTTTGTGAAGAAGAAACTTATCCTTACCTAATTCCTCTTCTCATACACAACTTGGCATCCACCACTGAGTTTGGAGTATCACATATTGGTGATGCTCAACAAATATTCAATAGTGAAAAATGCATAAATACAAACTAACATAGACTACTTAACTTATATATGCTATTTTATATTACTTTATATATTATAATTTATATATTTTGTTTATATTCTTTATAAGAACCTCCTCACTTTCATAATTTAACTTCACCAAAGTCTTCAGTTTAGAGCACATATGGAAAAGGATTTTCCCCATTATAAGTATGTAAGGATAGTATAGAAAAGGCAAGAATAGGTTACAGATAATAATAAGTTAAGAAACTAAAGTAGAACATCATAATTGTAAAAAATTGTAAAGAAAAGAACATTACAAGCAATACCTTGTTCATCTGATGGGATGATTCCTTATAGTTTGGATTCTGGTTGAATTACAATCCAAGTTTGTATTTTGAAATTGTTTTTGGAAGAAATATTTTTCTTTACTTTCCGGAAAGCTACTATCTTACAATTATTTCTACCCTTTTCTAGATCGGAAAGGATATAGCTGCAATCTGTCTCAGGACCCAATAGCATGTTCTGCAAACCCTTTCAAAATGCCAAATGTGGCTTTGACAGCACCTGTACTGCCTGAGGTGAACTTTAATTTTCTCAAACATAGGATCTACACTGTCTATTTTAAGTTTCAAATGTCATAGCCTAAATATTTGTATGATATTTTATACTGTTGATACTGCCAAAAATGCTAGAAGCTCAAAAATTAAAAGGATTAAATTCAAAATTAAGAAAATTGCATTAAGATATATCCCTCTTCTTGTAAGAAGCAAATGATAAGCTTGCTTCTTTTATCTGTGTATTATGAAAACTTGTCTGCTCTCCTCAGCACATCAATGCTAATGATGCTGGAGTCCATGAAAGATAATTGCCTTGAGTCATTCTCTAGCCATGAAGAAGGTAAGATTAATAAAGAACATTTGTCATAATTTTGCAAGCAATTTATGTAATGGAACTCATAATAAATAACCATATTTAACACAAGCATTCATCAGAGCCAATTTACACATCAATTTGTTCACTTTATGTTAAACCAACCATTAATAAGAATAACTTAGTTTCTTTCTGTTCCTCCTTTCTCATCTATTAAAGTAAAAAGTATTATTACACATGAATTTTTGTTTTTATAGAAGCAGCATTGGCAGTGATATATATTGACTACACATCTATCATTTCATGTTGTATATTTTGCACACCATGCTGCTTCTGTCTTGAGTCTAAGCAAATTATTGTTTTAAAACTATAAAGCCACGTTGATAGCCTGTTCTGCTTTTAGTAACTTGTTATCTTAGGAGAATACAATTCACTATGTGAGGCTGGTGATTTGCATGCCTATCACCATTTAATTATTCACAATAAGAGGACATGTGCTGTCTACTGAATGAAATTAACACTTTTTCCACAAGTTACTTAAACTATTATCAAGTTATCCTAATACTCTTTGACATCCTCACATATCTTTTTCTAATACATACATCCATTTCACACTTCATGGAAAATCTCTATAGAAGAATAAATAAGTGCACTTACAGTCTTATATTGAAAATGGAAAATACTGAAGTTAAAAATGTTGCCAAGGCATGTAACATACTTCTGGAAAAAATACCAGATTTTTGAATGACTGTTTTAGACTATGATATAACAGATTATATATCTATTGGTTTTTCACATATATGAATCATATTCTATCCTATGGATATATTGTCTTACATGTAAAAATGACAAAACAGATGTTAGAATAAACATCAACAAAATTGCATAAACATAACAAAATTGCAATCTTGCAAAAAATGTGATCAGCTTTTAAAAGATGCAAAATGCAAGTTAAATGTGATTTCTGCATTGTAGAAATATTAAGAAGATATGGAGCAATGCAAATTAATTGATTCTATATTAATGAGAATAACATGTACTCTTTTTAGGTATCAGACACAATGAGCTGGCAGGGGCATACTAAAGTCTCTCCTGTAAGAAGAATCTGGACTTAACTTGGTGATATCCCAGAGCCAGCAATAAAGGGGATCCCCTAATCGACTCTCTTTATCTTTATTTCATTTTATAAAATAATTTTTAAGCATCATGGTTACAAATATGTTCCTAATGGGGTTTCAGTCATAAAATGCACACCCACTTCACTATTGCAACTTTACCACTCCCAATACCCCCATTTTCCTACTTTCAACTTGCTCTGAGAGTTTCTTGTCCCCACATCACCGCCAACACTGATTTTACTTGTTATTATTTGCTTGTTCATTGTTATGTTTGTCAGTCTCTGTGGCATGAGATGATACAACATTGTTGTTTAGTTGTAGTCTGGTATTTTCTATGTCCCGTGCTGGCATTCCTTGATTAGGAGGAATGGCTGTTCTCTACAGCTCTTTGTCTTTGGATTCTGTCCCTTTACTTGAACACCACAGCTTCTATCAATGCTGCTGTGAAGTGGGTTTCAATGCTCTGGATCCCAACTTGAATTTATGGCTCCTGGAATTAGCATAGATTTCTGCTCCTTCTTTTAATTTGTTTTAGAATTTAATAATACATTTATGCTTTTAAATTTAATATATTCAGAGTAAGAAACTAAAAACATAAAAAGCAAAAATTAATGTACTATATAAATTACATTCAGTGATGTCTGACATTTTAGTCTTGTTTATGTAAGTTACAATTAAGCATCCAATGCTATTAAGATCACATGGTTCTGTACCATGATACTTTGCACAACATATATATTTATGATTTTAAATTTCCAAAGCTAAACAGCTATTTTATAAAAAAAAGCACACTATACCAATTCAACCTTGAAGAAAACATAAATACATATGTATGCATACATAGATAATCTTTCATTTTTAACAGAAATATCTTAAAAGAAGTAATGGGAAATGAATTCCAACTAAAGATATTATCAGGGGAATTTCTGTGAATGCACGCCTGCCTAGTGGGACTAATGCGAAGAACTGTGAGACCTGTCTTTTCTTTGTGTTTATTTGTCCTCTGCTGTCATCCGGACCTCAAGGGAGTGGACCAAACCGCCCCCCCCCAAAAAAAAACTCGCTCTCCCAGAGGTTCATTCTAGGGCGGAAATGCCCAGGAACACCTCATTAAAGTGAAAACAGGCAAGAAGTGAGTACTTTGCAAAAGCAAGGTCCCCTGATATTGACATCAGGCTGGGAATTTCTTCAAATCCACGCCTGCCTAATGGGGCTGACTGCGAAGAACTGTGAGTCCTGTCTTTTCTCTGTGTTTATTTGTCCTCTGCTGTCATCCAGACCTCGTGGGAGTGGGCCAAACCGGCTCCAAAAAATAACTCGCTCTCCCAGAGGTCCATTCTAGGGCGGAAACACCCAGGAACACCTCATTAAAGTGAAAACTGGCAAGAAGTGAGTTTGCAAAAGCAAAGTCCCCTGATTGTGACATCAGACTGGCAATTTCTGCGAATCCACGCCTGCCTAGTGGGGCTGACTGCAAAGAACTGTGAGTCCTGTCTTTTCTTTGTGTTTATTTGTCCTCTTCTGTCATCCGGACCTTGTGGGAGTGGGCTGAAAGGAGGCTGCAGAAGAGCACTTTGGCTCCGCTAGGCTACGCGGCCATGCGCTCTTTCTAAGGAAAGAATATCATCACAACAAGAAGAGAAAAAAAATCACACTAAGGACTGTGCTGGATCACTGAAGCCCAGCATTTCTCTCTGAACTGTTTTCTCTGCTGTGTGCCTAGGCCCAAGATTTGATCCTTTGAGAGGCCTCAACCACGGAGGACTCCATTCCCTTGTAGGCAAATCGACACACCTAGAAAGGTGGAAGCAGAGGAGTGTGGCTGCGCACATCATTTACCCAATGAATACCACCGCAACATGGAGAAAAACACACAATACTAGTGTGACAATGGGGAAACAACGCAGGCCAGCATCAGAGATAGAGAACGAAGATGACATTTCTGATGACCAGTAAATGACCAACGAACTAATCAATCTCTCAGATAAGGACTTTAGAAAAGCAATATGGAAGATGCTGAAAGAACTCAAAGAAACCATGGACCGAGTTGAACAGAACACTAAAAGAACCAAGAAAATATGATGACAGAAATCACAAAAATCCATACTGTAATAACATGTCAACTAACAGACCTGAAAAACTCAAAATGAATTGAATGGTAAAACGGATGATATCAACACCAGGGTAGAAGAAGCTGAGAATAGAATTGGGGCTGTGGAAGATGAGATAAATAACAACTTCATACAGCGGGAGAGATTGGAAAAAATAACTTAAAACAAATGAACAGACAATGGAAAAAAATAGTCAAATAATGGGAACAGATGAAAATAGAAGTCTATGATAAGACCAACAGAAACAACTTAAGGATCATTGGAGTCCCAGAGACACAGGAAGAAAATTTCCAGGTAGAACCAACGGTCAAGAACATCATTCAAGAGAAACTTCCAGAACTAAAGAATATATGTGATCAAATCTTGCATGCCCGAAGAGTACCAACCAAAAGAAACCCCAGAAAAAATACCCCAACACACAACCTAGTCAAAATGATGAATCCAACAGATAGAGAAATAATTCTGCAAACAGCAAGATCAAAAAAGGAAATTACATTCAAGGGAGCATCCTTGAGAGTTACAGCAGACCTGTCACCAGAAACACTCAAGGCCAGAAAACAGTGGTGGGATATTGTGACAAGACTGAATGAAATGAATGCTTCACCTAGAATACTGTATCCATCAGAACACACTTTCCGGTTTGAAGGAAAAATACATGGTTTCCCAGACAAAAAACAGCTCAGAAACTTTACAGACTCAAACCCACACTTAAGAGAAAAACTGAAAGACCTAATTAAAGACAAGACTAACCAAAAGACACACCAAATTTCGATATAAAGATGGCATCAAATTCTAGGACAATTCTTTCTCTCAATGACAATGGACTAAATGCACCAGTTAAGAGACACAGAGTAGCTAAATGGATCAAAAAACTCAATCCAACTTTTTGCTGTCTACAAGAAACGCACCTGAATAGTCAGAACAAACATAGACTCAAAGTAAAAGGCCGGAGGAAAATTATCCAAGCAAACAACACCCATAAAAAAGCTGGAGTGGCCATACTAATATCAGATAATGCAAACTTTATACTCAGGAATGTTGTAAGGGACAAAGATGGACATTATATATTAATAAAGGGGTATGTAGAAAAGGAAGAAATCACGCTTTTTTTTTTTTTCCCGCCCCCCCAGAAATCACGCTTTTAAACATATATGCAGCAAATATTTAATACAATTGCTGACAAAGCTAAAAAACAACATAAACAACAACACAATAATTCTGGGGGATCTCAACAGAGCTTTGTCAACAATGGATAGGTCAATCAGATTTAAAACCAACAAGAATATACTGGACTTGAAGAAAGAAATGGAAGAAAGAGGCCTAGTGGATACATATAGGACAGTCCATCCCCAGAAACCTGGATACACATTCTTCTCCAATGTACATGGGACATTCTCCAGGATAGACTACATGCTGGTACATAAAACATAACTTCAAAATATCAAGAGAGAGAAATTTTGCAGGCTACCTTTACTGACCACAAGGCTCTGCAATTATTTGTGAACTCCAAAGGAACAAAGAAGAAAAACTCTAACACCTGGAAGTTAAACAGCCTCATACTGAATAACCAGTGGGTCCGAGATGAAATCAAAAAGGAAATCAAAATATTCTTGGAAACAAATGATAATGAAGACACAAACTATCAGAACTTATGGGACACAGCAAAAGCAGTACAGAGAGGAAAATTTATAGCGTTGCAAGCACACATCAGGAAGCAAGAAGGGGCTTAACTGAGTAGCTTAATGACGCAGCTTATAGAACTAGAAAGTGCTCAACAAAAGAACCCAAAAGTAGGGAGGCAGAAGGAAATAACAAAGCTGAGAGCAGAAATCAATGAAGTGGAAACCCAAAAAACAATCCAAAAGATCAACGAAAGCAGAAGTTGGTTCTTTGAAAAAATAAACAAGATTGATAGACCACTGGCAAAATTAACAAAGAAAGAGAGACAGAAACTTGATAAGTCATATTAGGAATGAAAAAGGAGAGATCACTATGGATATGGCAGAGATTCA
Organism: Crocidura indochinensis; assembly: GCA_004027635.1. Lineage (NCBI taxonomy): Eukaryota > Metazoa > Chordata > Mammalia > Eulipotyphla > Soricidae > Crocidura > Crocidura indochinensis. The sequence continues at coordinate 32,405 of PVKC010003772.1, forward strand.
AAGGGTAATCAGAAACTACTTTGAGAAGCTCTACACCACTAAAAATGAGAACCTGAAAGAAATGTATCAATTCTTGGACTCTTACAATATTCCACGGTTGAAGGAAGAGGTTGTAGCATATCTAAACACCCCCATCACTATTGATGAAATTAAAACGGTAATCAAAACAAAAGCCCAGGTTCAGATGAATTCTGCCCAAAACAAAAGCCTAGGCTCAGATGAATTCACTAATGAATTCTTTCAAACTTTCCAGGAGGAACTACTACCAATCCTGGTAAGACTCTTTCATGAAATCGGAAAAACCAAAATACTTCCAAATAGCTTTTATGAAGCCAACATCACCTTGATACCCAAACCAGACAGAGATACAACGGAAAAAGAAAATTACAGACCAATATCGCTGAAGAATGCAGATGCAAAGATCCTCAACAAAACTCTGGCAAATAGAATACAATGCCTCATTAAAAAAGATCATCCACTATGATCAAGTACCTTTCATCCCAGGAATGCAAGGCTGGTTTAACATTCGTAAATCTATCAACATAATGCACAACATCAACAACAAGAGAAATAAAAATCACATGATCATATCAATAGATGCAGAGAAAGCATTTGATAATGTTCAACACGCATTCTTGATCAAAACCCTCAGCAAGATGGGAATGGAAGGAACCTTTCTCAATATAGTTAAGGCCATCTAAAACAAGACAGTAGCAAATATTATCCTCAATGGAGAAAAACTAAAAGCCTTCCCTCTAAATTCTGGCACAAGACAAAGCTGTCCGCTCTCACCACACCTATTCAACATAGCACTGGAAGTACTTGCTATAGTGATTAGGCAGGAAAAAGATATCAATGGAATCCAGATAGGAAAGGAAGAAGTCAAGCTCTCACTTTTTGGAGATGACATGATACTCTACTTAGAAAGCCCTAAAGACTCTACCAAAAAGCTCCTAGAAACAATAGACTCATATAGCAAGGTGGCAGGCTACAAAATCAACACACAGAAATCAATGGCCTTTTTATACACCAATAGTAATAAGGAAGATATGGTCATTAAGAAAACAACCCCATTCACAATAGTGCCACACAAGCTCAAATATCTTGGAATCAACTTGACTAAAAATGTGAAGGACCTATACAAAGAAAACTATAAAACTTTACTCCAGGAAATAAGAGAGGATATGTGGAAATGGAAACACATACCCTGCTCATGGATCGGCAGGATTAACATCATCAAAATGGCAATTCTAGCCAAGGCATTATACAGATTTAATGTGATCCCTCTAAAGATCCCCACGACATTCTTCAAAGAAGTGGATCAGGCACTTCTGAAATTCATTTGGAACAATAAGCACCCTAGAATAGCGAAAGCAATCATTGGGAAAAAGAACATGGGAGGAATTACTTTCCCCAATTTCAAACTTTACTACAAAGCAATAGTTATCAAAACAGCATGGTATTGGAATAAGGACAGGTCCTCAGATCAGTGGAATAGGCTTGAATACTCAGAAAGTGTTCCCCAGACATACAGTCACCTAATTTTCGATAAAGGAGCAAGAAATCCTAAATGGAGCAAAGAAAGCCTCTTCAACAAGTGGTGTTGGCACAACTGGCTAGCCACTTGCAAAAAATTGAACTTAGACCCCCAGCTAACATCATGTACGAAGGTTAAATCCAAATGGATGAAAGATCTTGATACAAGCATATTCAAGGAGGAAAATGCACTTTCCAAGCAGGTGAAAGCAGATATTAACAGATGGGAGTATATTAAGCTGAGAAGCTTCTGCACCTCAAAGGAAATAGCGCCCAGGTTACAAGAGCCTCCCACTGAGTGGGAGAAACTATTCACCCAATACCCATCAGATAATGGGCTAATTTCCAAAATATACAAGGCGCTGACAGAACTTTACAAGAAAAAACATCTAATCATCAGGGAGATGCAAATCAAAAAACTATGAGGTGCCACCTCACACCACAGAGAATGGCACACAACACAAAGGACGAGAACAAACACAGTTGGCGGGGATGTGGAGAGAAAGGAACTCTTATCCACTGCTCGTGGGAATGGCGTGTAGTTCAACCTTTATGGAAAGCGATATGGAGATTCCTCCAGAAACTGGAAATCGAGTTCCCAGATGATCCAGCTAAACCACTCCTAGGAATATACCCTAGGAACACAAAAATACAATACAAAAATCCCTTCCTTACACCCATATTCATTGCAGCACTATTTACCATAGCAAGACTCTGGAAACAACCATGATGCCCTTCAACAGACGAATGGCTAAAGAAACTGTGGTACATATACACAATGGAATACTATGCAGCTGTCAGGAGAGATGAAGACATAAAATTTTCCTATACAAGGATGTACATGGAATCTATTATGCTTAGTGAAATAAGTCAGAGAGAGAGAGTAAAAAAAGGATGATATCACTCATCTATGGGTTTTAAGAAAATTGAAAGACATTCTTGCAACAATAATTTTTAGACACAAAAGAGAAAAGAGCTGGAAGTTCTAGCTCACCTCAGGAAACTCACGACAAAGATTGAAGAGTTCATCTAGAGAAATAACTACATTTTGAACTGTCTTAATAATGAGAATGTATGAGGGAAATGGAGAGCCTGTCTATAGTACAGGCGGTGGTTGGATGGGGAGGAGGGAGATTTGGGACAATGGTGATGGGAACGTAAAAAAATAATGGGGAGAAAAATGGACAGACACTTTGAGAAGGAAGAAATACAAATGGCCAAAAGACACACGAAAAAATGCTCCACATCACTAATCATCAGGGAGATGCAAATCAAAAAACTATGAGGTGCCACCTCACACCACAGAGATTGGCACACATCACAAAGAACGAGAACAAACAGTGTTGGCGGGGATGTGGAGAGAAAGGAACTCTTATCCACTGCTGGTGGGAATGCCGTCTAGTTCAACCTTTATGAAAAGCGATATGGAGATTCCTCCAGAAATTGGAAATCGAGCTCCCATACGATCCAGCTATACCACTCCTAGGAATATACCCTAGGAACACAAAAATACAATACAAAAACCCCTTCTTTACACCTATATTCATTGCAGCACTACTTACCATAGCAAGACTCCGGAAACAATCTAGATTCCCTTCAACAGATGAATGGCTAAAGAAACTGTGGTACATATACACAATGAAATATTATGCATCTGTCAGAAGAGATGAAGTCATGAAATTTTCCTACACATGGATGTACATTGGAATCTATCATGCTGAGTGAAATAAGTCACAGAAAGAGAGTAAAACGCAGAACTGTATCACTCATCTATGGGTTTTAAGAAAAATGAAAGACATTCTTGCAATAATAATAATTTTAAGACACAAAAGAGAAAAGAGCTGGAATTTTCAGCTCAACCCAGGAAGCTCACCACAAAGAGTGATGAGTTTAGTTAGAGAAATAACTACATTTTGAACTGTCCTAATATTGAGAATGTATGATGGAAATGGAGAGTCTGTCCAGAGTACAGGTGGGGGGTGGGTGGGATGAGGGAGATTTGGGACAATGGGGATGGGAACATTGCACTGGTGATGCGTGGTGCTCTTTACATGACTGAAACCCAAACACAATTATGTATGTAATCAAGGTGTTAAAATATAATTAAAAATATTATCAGAGTTAGAATTAAAAATTGCATTTTGTTACTAATCCATTAAAATTTATATATAGGAAGACTAAAACAGTATAATGCTTCCAAATTATTTATCAACATTCTATATTAGAAAAAAGTTATCACGCTTGGAAGTGCTAATTGAAGTACTGATGTACTTTATGGTATAGCCTGAAGGGCATCAGCAAATGTGATCAAAAATTCTTCTGCCCACAGCCTCTTTCTCTGTATGTCATTCTTCCCTTTGCTGCCAAATTAACAAGTACTAATGTCATATCACTCAGATATTGTAACAATCTTATTTAAATAATGTTTCTTTTTTATTAGCAATGACAAAAATTTATTGACAAATTGACTTATTTACTCTTTTCCACCCTATAATCTCCTTAGGCTATCTAAATTTTTAGATGTTGCTCAGTGATCAATTAATAGTGCATATCAAGTCACTGTTTTTTATCATAATTTGTCACAGAAAAATAGGCAGCTGATCACTTTGAGTTTGCTTGTTATTTGTATGACTAATGATATGGTTAGCTGGAGAATGCAAGATCATCTCTTAGTGGATCAAAAGGCTAAAAAGACCACATAAAAGTGTTCACATTAATTCAGGAAATTCAAATAATTTCCTAATATCTCTTCAGATACCTCATATGAAATTACTTTTACTATTTCACAGAAGTTTTACAATTATCAGTAGCTACAGTCATTAGGATTGTTTTTAAAAAGAGAACAAAAATATAAACAGTACTCAGACATTGAATAGAAACAAGATCTAAAATGTTTGACTGTTGGCAGCCTCAGACTAGTTTGTTTCCTCTGCTCTCTAGTGTATCCTAACTGTGCACACCTTTTAATGAGTTTCTTCTTGCTTAATCTATCAGACTTCATGGTTTATCATGAAAAAACCCTGATCTACACAACATTTATTTCTCACTTCATTCTAGAAAGGAAAAAGCATACATGACTGTGAACTGAATAGAGGCCTTTGAAATAGTCCTCCAAGAAGACAACTACAGAAGTAAATGCTTTCACAGTTGTTTTTCTTCTGAGAACAGTCATTAATCTTGCTGCCAGATAGAATTAAAAATACACTCTAAGAAAGAAGTAAGGCTCCAGCAATGCTGTTTAGTTGGAGCATGTAAATATTCACTATGCTCCAAGTCTAATTTTAGAATTAAAATAAGCTTTTATTTTTTGTTTTCTTTTTTGTGCCACACCCACTGATGCTCCTGGCTTGGGAGACCATCTGGGATGTCTAGAATCGAATTGAGATCTATCCTGGTGTGCATGGCTAACGTTCTACTATCGCTCCAATCTCAAAATAAGCTTCCTTTTGTAACTTAGAAGAAATGAATTTAATTTGGGGGGACTGACTCAGTATGTTCAGAGAAAATGCAAGATCTTTTTATTTAAACTCTGTGGACCAACGACATTTTGAAAATAAAATGAAACTTAAAGATTAGAAAACATTTACATTAAGGTCCGTCATATCCAATAAAAATGTATTCATTTTCATTTTTCACATGTATCGTTTTCCCAACTTTCCATGAATAATGTACAAGTTGTCAGCATATCCTTTAATTATGTCTTCATTCCAACACAGAGTGGCACAATCTCTAGCAATATCATTGTTGGTCTGGGATGCCTCCTTTATCAATATTGGAAATAAGGGCTTGGTATACTTTGCCATTGCTTTCATAATGCCAACTTTATGTTTTATCCAAAATCAGTCTGAGTGCCTTATTGATTATTTCCTCCTCTCCTCTCCTCTTCTCCCTTCCCCTC
>PVKC010003773.1:0-18078 GCA_004027635.1 Crocidura indochinensis
GGTGCCTGCCTTACCGCGCTAGCCTTGGATGGACCACGGTTCGATCCCCCGGTTCCCATATGGTCCTCCGTGCCTGCCAGAAGCGACTTCTGAGCGCATAGCCAGGAGTAACCCCTGAGCGTCACTGGGTGTGGCCCAAAAACCAAAAAAAAAAAAAAAAAAAAAAAAAAGATTTCTATTTTCATCTGTACATTCCTTGAGTACTTTTTCCATTGCCTGTTCGTTTGTCTTAAGAGTCTTTTCCATTTTCTTCTGTTGTGTTGAGTTTTTCTGCATCACATCTTCTAGTACTCCGATTCTCTCCTCAGCTGATGATACCCTGTTGGCAAGGCCATCCATTGAGGTTTTCAGTAGAGCCACCGTATTTTTCAGATCTGTTATTTCAGTTTGGAGTTTTCTGATTTCTCTCTTTGTGTTCTGTTTAGATTGCTTTATGCTTTCTTTCACTTCTTGAAACATTTTCCATATTGCTATTTTTTTTTTTTGGTTTTTGGGTCATACCCGGCAGTGCTCAGGGGTTACTCCTGGCTCCATGCTCAGAAATTGCTCCTGGCAGGCACGGAGGACCATATGGGGCACTGGGATTCGAACCGATGACCTTTTGCATGAAAGGCAAACGCCTTACCTCCATGCTATCTCCCGGGCCATATTGCTATTTTAAGTTCCTTGTCCGAGAGCTTAATCAGGTGGTTGGAATTTATTAGAGCATTGGAGATTTCATCTTCATTTTCAGTGCATGGGGTTTGCCTGCGAGGTTTCACCATTGTCACACTTGTAATGTTTTTCCTGCGTGTTGTGGTGGAGTTTATTGGTTAGAAAGAGTATGCGGCTGCGAAGCAAAGCGAAGCAGCCGAGCTCTTTTGCTGCCACTAGTTGACAGATAGGCAGAAAGAGGGGACGTTTACCTTGAATCCTCAGCGTGGTCAGAGGCTCAGCTGGGCGGGGCCTCCACAGGCCAGAGAGCTCAGCTTATTGGACAGCGACCCCACCGCCAAGTTACTTACAGGCAGCTTTGGAATGCAGTTTTTTTGGGGGGTGCTGGGAAGACCTTCAGGATTCAAACACACAAGCAGACAGGCAGAAAGATGGGACGTTTCCCTTCATATAATTATTTTTCTAACGTTTCTTTAACCACAACTTTGCTGTGGCAATATGTAATGACTAAGCCAATAAAGTTATTGTATGGCCAAAACTAAGATATGACAGTCACTTGACAGCACAACTTAATTCTGGATGAAAGGCATACATATAAATTAAATTAATGATTCTGAAGATATTAGTAGTCTATTGAATTACTTCTGTCACATAAATTTGTAAATTAAATTTTGCATATATATACCTTAATTAAAAATTCATTAATTGACAATATCAACTATTACCTTTTGACTGTTCTAATGGTTATTACCATTACAGATTTAAATGTTAGTTTACCAATGTTCATAGCAATTTGTCTGTATTGCTATGCAGTATGTGTATTAAAAATAACATAGTATTAAGTAAGAACAAGACAGGTGCCAGACCACAGAAATAAAGAACTACAATAAAGTTCACGATTAAGTACACACAGCAATACCTGGGAAAAGTACGTATCTTAATTTGATAAGCAGCATTGGGTCAGAGAAATAGTTCAGCAGGCAAAGTGCTTGCTTTCATTACAGTCAAGCTGAGTTTGAATCCCTACCACCTTATATGGTGCCCCAATCCCCCTGAGGAGTAAATACTGAGTACAGTGCCAGGATAAACCCTAAGCACAAATGATGGTGGTACAAAACAAGCAACAAAACCCCAAAACCCCAAAACACAAAAGAAAATAAAAATCCCCTACCATAATGTTTTTTAAAAAAAGCTAATGTGACTACATAATATGGAAAAACTGCAAAGCTAAAGAAACTACCATTAAGATGAAAACACATCTTACTAAAAGGTGGGTTCCATAATGTTATGATTAGCACTCTGCATCTAAAACCAATGGGAGAATATTCATATACAATTTATCTGGCAAAAGACTAAGATTTTATAAAGATTTTACAAAGCTGATCAAGAAAACAAACCTATTCAAAATTAGGGAGTAAAGGTGAACAAATACTTTATAACTCTTCCTCTGCTGATGATGTTGCAATGACTCAGATTCCTATAAACATTTTAACCAGATACTTATACAGATTCTGGTTATAGTGATCATATCTGTTTTACAGTTGAAATGCTTTCATACAATTGGTTCTCATCTAGTTGCCTGTGGCAATTTCTGGTGATCTCAGACAACTGAGTTGAGTTGCCAGAATCATGTTCAGCACATGTAGCAGTAACAGAGACTGAATTTACAGCCTAATGCTTGCTTCTGCAGCAGGCACATGGTACAGCAGGTACTTTATGACTGACTTTCCTCCACCATTATTAACACTTGAATAGTGAGAGATATATACGGCCAACAAGCACATGGTTAATGTTCATTATGACTTACTGTGATTATGAGCTATCACATCACACTGGTGAGAATGACTGATACACATGCCAGAAATATGTGTTGGCAGGAGTGTGGAGATCCTGGTACACTGTCAGTAGGATGTAAATTATTCTAACCTTTATAGAAAAAACTAAGGATATTTCTCAAATTTCTCAAATTATTAAAAGTAGATTATAAAAAACCAGATCTACCATTTGATCTAGTTCACTTCTAGGTATTAATACAAAAGAACTAACTTGAAAAGATTCATCCAAAACCCATGTTCATTAGAACATTACAGAGCCAAGATAAGGAAACTCAATTACTCAGTGATATATTAATACAGAAGATATATGTACATAATAAAATAATAATCCATCCATTATAAGAAAAGATGAAATTCTGAGGCTGGAGCAGTGGTGCAAGCAGTAAGGCATCTGCGTTGCCCGCACTAGCATAGGACGAACCACAGTTTCATCCCCTAGGAGTCCCATATGGTTCCCCAACACAGGATTGATTTCTGAGCACATACCCAGGAGTAACCCCTCAATGTCACCAGGTGTGACTGAAAAACAACAACAACAACAACAACAACAACAACAAAAAGATTAATTTCTGCCTTTTGTGACAAGAATGGAACTGAAGAGTGTCATGCTAAGTAAATTTTAGTCAGAGGATAAAAAACAAACACCAAATGATTTCACTCACATTTGGGCTAAGAAGCCTATCAAGGGAATAAAGTAAAAGGGAAATAAAACCCTGGATTCTTCCTACAAGACTAAGGCTACCAGAGGGGAAGGACGTTTAATGGATGGGTACTTTGTTGGAAAGAATGTTGTGATCATTTATATTTAAGAAATTAAATTTGCATCCCTAAAAGTCTTATAAATTAATGACTGCCAAAATTAATGACTTTATTTCTTCAAAATGCTAACCAACTAGAGAACCATTCTTTTTACCAGTGGTATGTCTAGACTAGATGTTGATGGCTGCTGATCAATCTCCTTGAAAAATCGCTAAAATAATTAACCATTTAATAAAATAAGGGAATATTGTTTGCTATACTGTTGGACTCTTTCTTACATGAGAGATTTCTCTGTAGAAATGCTGCTTGGTAGAATTTTACCCATGGTAGAACTTTCAATATTATAGTCTTTTGAACTTTGACACTACTTTATCAATACATTCATTCAGTATTCTGATTATGTATTATCATTTTAACAATGTTTACAATCTGCCCATAGGAATCTCTTCATCACAAGAAAATATTATCATTTAATTATTTCCTCTACTTAGGAGTTATACACTTAAGTCATCTAGGAAAGTTCAAAATCAATCTCTCTTTTTTTTTTTTTTTTTGGTTTTTGGGTCACACCCGGCAGTGCTCAGGGGTTACTCCTGGCTCCAAGCTCAGAAATTGCCTCTGGCAGGCACGGGGGACCATATGGGGCACCGGGATTCGAAACGATGACCTTTTGCATGAAAGGCAAACACCTTACCTCCATGCTATCTCCCGGGCCCCCAAAATCAATCTCTTTTAAATGGATCATATTGATATAGTGACCTCCTCCCATGAATTATGAATGCCCTTAAGCTCATCTATAACAACAAATCTTTCCCAAAAGGTTTTCAATGTACTCTGTGCATATACATCAGATTAATCACTATGGCAGCTGCCACATATATAAAATATATTTCATAAATAATAAAGTTTGAAAGTCTAAAATGCTTAATACATTGTTTCAGAATGCATTTTGTCAGCAAGCATGAAAATAATAATATCCCTATCCATCTTCATCAGAAGTTAGGTGACAAATGTACTGCTAGTGTAGAGTAATACTTTGAATGGACTCTTTTGCTAAGCAGTAAGATTTTCTGCATATAGATGTACTATCACCCAAGCTTTCTGTTTGTTCCTGGTGATTTATTGTGTGATTTATTTATCGCACTGCTTATTGTGCAACCCTTAGTGATGAGCACTATGACTTAGTGTGTGAGTATAATACCCAAATATATGAGAACCATAACTAAGCAAGTGACCCCTGGTAACAATGGTAAAGGAAAGAGAAAAAAATTTTTTTTAACTTTGATTGATTGGTTAGTTGATTGTTTGATTTTGGGGCCATATCTGGCAGTACTCAGGGGTTACTCCTGGCTCAGCGCTCAGAAATAGCTCCTGGCAGGCTCAGGGGACCATAGGAAATGCTGGGAATTGAACCGGATCCCTCACTCAGCCTCATGCAAGGCACACGCCCTACCACTGTGCTATCTCCCCTGTCACGAGAAAAAAATTTTTAAAATAGGATGGGGCTAATGGGGCCGGGCGGTGGTGCTGGAGATAAGGTGTCTGCCTTGCCTGTGCTAGCCTAGGACGGACCGTGGTTCGATTCCCTGGTTTCCTATATGGTCCCCCAAGCCAGGAGCGACTTCTGAGCGCATAGTCAGGAGTAACCCCTGAGCGTCACTGGGTGTGGCCCAAAAACCAAAAAAAAAAAAAAAAAATAGGATGGGGCAGTGGTTAATCAACACCCCTCAGGGGTTGCACACACAAATCTAGCATACATGCCATACATACTGTACATGCCACCATGCCAATGGCCCAGCTTGACTACTTCTCTACTTATCTCTTCAGACTCCTAGCCAACAAACACTCCAGGTAAGCTGGTTTTGTGGTTGACACCTTTGGGGTTCTGGAGTCAGGCTAGGTCAGGCCACTTTCCCCATGCTGCTATACTCACAGAAATTCGTGGCAGCCACACCCATGATTCAGAGCATTCTTTCCACTATGTATGCACAAGTAGCCAACATCATACATTCATCTAACTCTCAAAAGAAAGGTCCAATGAGCAATAAAGTCTTGGGCATACTTGTTTCACAGTTGATCATATCAGGGCCCTTCCTATAGCCCCTATGAGAAATTACCTTATCAGCTACAATTAGCTTATCAGTACAGACCCTCATAACCTCAAATTAGTGGGCCATGCAACACCCCCATATTTTTAATGCGGATTTTCCAGTAGGAATATATCTAATTTGATGAGAAATTATTATAGAAGCTATATAATATCAACAACAGAATCAACAACAGAATGCTCCACTGGCAATATACAGCTTAGTAGACCTTCAGACAATGATATAAGACCCATGTTCACAAATTTTCTTTTAATGCAGTCTTTTCCCCCTATAATTCCAACATCATTTAATTGTAGCAAGTAATATTAGTAAATTATTCATACATGCCAAGGGGCAGGTTTTGGGGAGTTTGGGAAACTGATGATTAGGGTAGAGGTAATGTTATAGTGGTGGGATTGGCATTGTAATATATATACATATATATATACATATATGCATACATATATATTTGGTTTTTGGGTCACACCCAGCAATGCTCAGGGGTACTCCTGGCTCTACGCTCAGAAATCGCTCCTGGCAGGCTTGGGGGACCATATGGGATGCCAGGATTCGAACCACCGACATTCTGCATGCAAGGCAAATGCATTACCTCCATGTTCTCTCTCCAGCCCCGGTGTTGTAATATTTAATGCCACAAATAACTGTATTGTTAACTTCTCTGTAAACCATAGTGTCTAAAATTTAATTTGAAACTAAAAATAAAATGGGGTTATATCACAGAAAGCTAATACAGAGGTTAAGGCACTTGTCTTGAATACAGAAGACCCGTTTGATTCTGGCATTGCATATGTTCCTTTGAGTACTGCCAAGAGGGAGTATGAGTACCACTGGGTATGGCTTAAACAAACAAACAAAAAAAAAGGAAAAGAGGATAAGATTATGGAACTTAACATAAGAGTAAACTTTAAAGAGATCAAAATAGGGCACAGAAATTTACATATGAAGATATCTAATGAAAATTAAAAAATTTTTAAAATTACTCATCCTCCCTTGTTCTATGTTGATTTACTTTGTGATCTTACATAATTCATTGGATTTTAATCTTTGTTTTGCTCCTAGCTTAATCTTCATGGCTTAACATTCAGGGATCATTCTTGGTGGGCTTGGAGGATTGTAAATGGTTGATAGTGTGCAAGGCAAGCACTCTATCTGCTGTAGCTCTTCTGATCATTTTTGGGGGTGGGGGTGAGGGCGCTAATGGGTTACTTCTGGTTCTGCACTCAGAGATCACTTCTGATGGTACTTGCTAGAAATTGAGCACTAGCAAATGCAAGGCAAATTCCTTACCTGCTGTACTATTGCTCAGCCTCCAGAGTATGTCCCCCCCACCCCAGAGTATGTTTTAATAACAGTTTTAGGTTCATACCAAAACTGATTATTGCATAGGATAAGATTTTCTTTTATGTAACCTTAATATATATTAACATATATTTGCTTTTTCGGGGGATTTGGGGCATAGGGTCATGTCATATCAGTAGTGTTTATTCCCAGCTCTGCTTTCAAGATTCACTTCTGGCACTGCTAGGAGAACCATATATAGGGCCAGGGATTGAACCCAGGTTAATTGAATGCAAGGAAATGTACAAAATGTACTATCAGTTTGGACCATAAATATTTTCCTTTAATAGTCCAAAGTAATGCTCATTTATATGAGGAATTTAAATGAATACTAACATATAAAATATTAGTAACAGAAATATACTGACTGAGATATATTTATTCCAAGTAGAAACAAAAATATAAGTGCATGTTGAGTGATACTATATTAAAAAATATTCTTGGTTGGCTCAGAGCAGTAGAACAGTGATAGGGCATTTGCATTCACATGGCTGACATAAGATAGACTGCGGTTGGATCCTTGGCATCACATATGGTGGCCCATGTCAAGAGCGATTTCTGAATGCATAGCCAAGAGTAACCTCTGAGTGTTACTGGGTGTGGTCCAAAAACCAAAAATATAAAACAAAATAATTAGAAAATTATTCTTTGTATTTTTTAAATTTTGGGGGGAGGTCACACCTATAATGCATAGGGGTTACTCCTGGCAATGTTCAGGGGACTAAATGTCATGGTGGAGACTGAACTTAGGTTGGCCTTGTGCAAGACAAGAATACTACCTGCTAGACTATTACTCTGGCCCCATAATTCATATTCTATTTCCACACATGATCACTTAGGCTCAAATTTAGTTTCTTTTTGATGATGACATTTTAATTTATGTCTACCCCCAGAAGAAGTATTTCATTGATTTTGAATAAAGAAAACATAGTTAAGTCCTAAGACGTTTCAGTTATTTGCTTGATAATTTTTCAATATAAATAATTACTTCTATTAGAAAAATTGTTTTTATCCACCTAAAATTCAAATATAAGCTCCATAGCTATTCTGTTTTCTAAATCTGGCAACTTCCAAACAGGATAGGAAAATATAAACAGTTTAGCATAAGTGTTCATAAACACTGCAAAGCATGTATTTATACTAAATATTATTTGATACTCAAAACTCAAATTTAACTGGCATTTCTATAGTTTATCTGTTAGTCAAAGTATTTGGTATGACAGATTTAAGATCTACTCAAATATTCTCTGAAAAAAATATCAGGTGAAGTGAGGGTAAGGTTAAAAAAAAAAGAAAGCCAGATGAACTGCTGTTTTATTTGACTCTATCAGTGCTAAAATGAGTCAATTTAGAGCAGAAAAGTCTACAATACTAGTAAAAAACTAAAGCCTGAATCTTGATGCTCATAAACTAAACAGGGCTCCTTACAATGTATATACACAAGTTACTGTGTATTAAATAAGGCACCTATGTTATGATAGGAAGTACTATAATAGAAATTAAAAAAAATTTAAAGATCAATAAAATTGGTTGGGAGAATAAAGTACACGGAAATGATTTTTCCATAAGACATGACTGACTGTTGAAAAGCATTCTTTTAGGAGAATACCAATAGAATTGCTAATAAATTCTCAAAGCATCTATTAGGAGAAGCACCATCTTTGTTCTAAGATTATATTTTCAAGGATGTTTACACAGTAAGAACAACACTGAAGACAAAACTCGCACTTTGGCATAAGTAGGGCCAGTTTGCACACTGTCTATTATAAAACATTTATATCTCTACACACAAGTTTCTCACCACTTTAATTCAAAGCAATCCACTAGCCTTCATAAAGTTGAACTGTGGAAACTGTGGCTTAAGAATAAATGCAAACGTATTATGAGGAATTAATTATCTCAAATTCAAAATTAGTCCTTTGTCTCCAGTCTTTTGCCAATATATAAAATTTAATTTATGGTAGGCTAATTTATAGTTCATATACTGAATAGATTATCAGAACCTTTGTAGTTCTTGACTATAAAATTCATTATAATTTCACTTCATTTTTGCTTTTTGTAATGTGTCTTATAAGAAAATGTCATTTCCCAATTTGAATGAAGCTCACCACAGAGTGTTGAATACAGTTAGAGAAATAACTACACTGACAACTATCATGACAATGTCCATGAGTGAGGGAAGTAGAATGCTGGTCTTGAATACAGGTGGGGATGGGGGAGGGAGACTGGGGGCATTGGTGATTGAAATGTTGCTCTTGTGTAGGGGGGTGTTCTTTATATGACTGAAACCCAACTACAATCATGTCTGTAATCAAGATGCTTAAAGGTATTTAAAATAAAAAAAATATCATTTCTCATTTTGAAATGACTAAGGTACCTTTAATTGACATCATGCAAATTTAAGGTCATTATATGCTGATATGATGCTTAGACACTGCTAAATGATTGATAACCTAGCATTATCTAACATCATTTCACATAACTACCTTCTTCCTCTTTTATGGTGAGAACATTTAAGATTCACACTGAGTCATCATGTTCAAACAGGGCCAGCTGCATTGACTCACTCTTAAACAAGTTGTAAACTGAGCTGTGAAAGATCATGGGTACATCAGCCTACACAGCAGAAAGCTGGCCATCCTGGGAGGAGAGGGTGAGCCTCGCTTCTGCCCTGCCAAAGCCAGGCCTGTTGCTCCATCACCCAGAAGTATTATTTCCCTGATGGCCCTGCCTATTCACTTACCTTCTATAATACCCTTCAGGGACACCAATCTGACTAAACTTCAGGTATGCTGGCTTTCTGGGCTGATATCACTAGGGCTTCTGGAGAAAATATAGGCAATCCCTCCCTGTATCTTTCTTTTTCCAGGAGGCCTGGCATTTGAGTATATGCCTCTAAAAGTCATAGTATCAGTAATAGTGCTGTGAATTTCTAGACAACTTCATTTGTCTGATGTTGTCACTCCTATAGAAATACCTCACTTTAACAGAATGGACAACTAACAAAAAGAGCTCACTAAACTTTCTGCCATTGTATTAATGACTTCAATGGATCATTTTGCTCAATAACTTTGCTTTCACTAATTTGGAAAGAATGCATTATGATCAACTATGATAACTATGTGATCCATTTTCTTTCAATAAAATTAAAAAATTAAAAAACATCATCTACACTCTGAGCAATAACTTCCAAATATACAGTACAGGTTTTAAAATATAAATACCATATTAGATCCTCAAAAAAATTGATCTATAACAAGTGTGTATCCTGTCTAATATTATTCCTATATTACCCCACTTTTCCTGTTTTGGTATTACAATTCTCTTTGTCTTTTCCAGATGTTTGGTTTCTTCAGATTCAACATATAAGTTAAATCAAATAGTGAGGCTGGAGAGATAGTACAACAGGTGAAGTGCATGTAGCTGACTTTAGTTCAATCTTTCATACCCACATGGTATTCCATTTCCTTTAGGAGTGATCCCTGAGCACAATGCTAGTACTGAGCCTTGAACACAGTAGGGTATGGCCCTCAAACAAACAAATCATATGGTATATGTCTTTCTGACTTGATTTATTTAACAAAATGCCCTACAGATCCATCAATGTTGCCACAGATGGAAAGATTTCTTTCTTTTTTTTTTGGTTTTTGGATCACACCCGGCAGCACTCAGGGGTTATTCCTGGCTCTATGCTCAGAAATTGCTCCTGGCAGGCTCGGGACCATATGTATGCCGGGATTTGAACCACGGCCCTTCTGTATGCACAGCAAATGCTGCTATCTCTCTGGCCCCAAAAGATTTCTTTTTCTTTCTTTTTTTTTTTTTTTTTGGTTTTTGGGTCATACCCAGCAGTGCTCAGGGGACCATATGGGATGCAGGGATTCAAACCACCGACCTTTTGCATGAAAGGCAAACACCTTATCTCCATGCTATCTCTCCGGCCCCGAAAGATTTCTTTTTAAGTAGTTGAACCAATACTTAAATTTTTTACTTATTTTTTTGTTTGTTTTTTGAACCTCACCCAGTGATGCTAAGGGATT
Source organism: Crocidura indochinensis (assembly GCA_004027635.1). Classification (NCBI taxonomy): domain Eukaryota; kingdom Metazoa; phylum Chordata; class Mammalia; order Eulipotyphla; family Soricidae; genus Crocidura; species Crocidura indochinensis. The sequence goes on from PVKC010003773.1 coordinate 10,735, forward strand.
ACTCCTGGCTATGTGCTCAGAAATCACTCCTGGAATGCCCATTAAGAGTAAATTAAATAAGTCAATTATGGATCTGTTCACATAGATTACACAGAATTGAAAATGAAAAAATCTATAGCTACTGGGGAAAAAAAACTTAGTATTACAAAACCTTGAATAAAAGAGGGATGATACAAAATAAAACATTTAAATAATTCATGTAAAAACTATAGTACTTTTTTTAATTTTGCACATGTAGTAATGAAAAGGAAAGTGAGGAACTTATATAGAAGAAAATGACTATCACTTATAAATATCAGGGAGGGAATAAAATTGGGGAAAATAGTATGGGCAACTGTCTAAAAACTTCTCTAGTGCTAACACTTTTTTATTTTTGTTTTTGGGCCACACCCAAGGGCACTCAAGTATTATTTCTGGCAAGCTTGGGGGATCACAGGTTGCAGGGGGTCGAAGCTGGGTCAACTGCATGCAAAGCAAATGCCCTACCCACTGTGCTATTGCTCTGGCTCCTGAAAATGTCTATTTCTTGAGCTGGGTAAGAGTTAAAAAAAAAGACAGCTTTGGGGGGTGAGGGGACTTTTGGAGCCAGAATTGGTGATGCTCCTGGCTCTGCATTCAAAAATCACCCATGGCAGGCTTGGGGGACCATATAAGATGCCAGGTGTAGAAGCTGGGTTTGCTGTGTGCAAGGTAAACACCCTACCCACTGTGCTATGGCTCCAACCCCAACAATTCCTATTTCTTGATTTGGGCGAGAATGAAAAAGTTATCTTTTGTACTCCTGTCTGCATTCAGAAATTACCTCAGGCAGGCTCAAGATACCATATGGGATGCCGGGAAGTGAACCTGGGTCAGCTGAGTAAAAGGCAAACATTTTATCTGCTGTTCTATCACTCAGCCCCATATCTCTTAATTATTAAATATACATATGTGATTTTAGTTATATATTATGTTTTACAATCTGACAAAAATAAAAGAAAATATAAACATTTTGAAGATAACAGGTCAAATAAATTGGTGTGCGTGCAGAGTAAACAAGAAGGATGAAAGGGTGGTCAGATGCTTTACAAATCGAAACACCTGATACAGCATACAACTAATTTGTACAAAAATATGTGCAGATGGTCCCTAAGAAGTTTACATAAGCATTCATGTCTTATATATCTTCTCTAACTCTGCCAATCATAGCACACATCCCTAACTATGAAAATAAAAAAAAAAAAAGAGGATGGTTTGGGAAGGGGAGAAAATAGGGAATAAAAAATAAAATTGAATCTTAATTTGAAAAGGCTCTCCAGTTCCTGTTTCTATTCCAAATAAAACTGGGCTATATTTCCATTCCATCCATTTAGATGGTTCTTTTTTTGTTTTGTTTTTTGTTTTTTGGGCCACACCCAGTGACGCTCAGGGGTTACTCCTGGCTATGGGCTCAGAAGTCGCTCCTGGCAGGCACGGGGAACCATATGGGAACCGGGGGATCGAACCGTGGCCCGTCCTAGGCAAGGCAGCAGGCACCTTACCTCCTGCGCCACCTCCCGGCTCCCTAGATGGTTCTTTATTTATGTCACTTCTTAGCTGGAGTTGTGTATTCAACTGTCTAGTTTTCTTCCTTTTTTTTCTTGGATCTGTCTAGTTTTCTTAACTTCAGATATCAAGCAATAACACAATGATAAATATCTTTGAATTTATGTTCGTAAAAGACTGAGATAAATGATATTCATTAATACTCATTAGTTCTCATTAAAATTCTGTAACATTAATTCTTTAACTTACCCTCAAAGTGTGGTGCTCTTGTGCTAATAATATTCTTAGTTCTTCATGTAGTGTTATAACTTCCAGAAACTGCCCCCACAAAGCCATCAAAAGTGAGCAAAGTTGTGCAAGATTCATATTTATAAGTTCTGCTAATTCATCAGGGTTTTCTATTTTCTGAAAAGACAAAGAAAAAAACCAAACCTTCACTGCTGAGATTTACCACTGTATATTCAAGTATTTGTATTAATGAGAATATTAATGCAAAGTCAAACCTTAATTTAAAAAACATTGATATGTACCTATATATTATGGAAGAAAATTAACTTACCAGTGACTTTCTAAATGGTAATTACTGAAGTGTAATTCAAAGTTAACCAGTATTTTGACATATTAATTTTGTTTTTGTGTTCACACCCAGTGTGCATAGGGTATACTCCTGGCTCTCTACTCAGAGATAATTTCTGGCTGTTCATGGTTAGAATATGTACCAAATATAACCTGGGTTGGATATGTGCAAGGTAAGACTGCTATACTATCAGTCAGGCCACATTACTTCAATACTAAAACTATCTTGTTATCCAAATATATACAAAGGTACATAATAGGATTCTGCAAAGCATTTTTAACACTAAATGGGAATTAATAATGTATACGATCTTACGGAATTTTTGCATTTTTAATGCAAAGATAATGAAATCTTGATATTGTTTTCTCCCTCAACTAAATTTTAAAATATTGGGAGGTCCTCAGAAAGGCCTAATATCCCTCTCTTTTCATTTTATTGATCAATTTATAGGGTAACTTATAGGGCAATGATGTTGGAGGACTACCAGAATCACCTTGGCAGAGCCTATGGGTTACTAAGCTACAATCAGCATGCCCCAGGGGAGAATGCAGTGCCAGGAAATGTGTTCCATGTGTTCCATTCTCAGAGCTATTACACACACACACACACACACACACACACACACACACACACACACACACACACACCTTTAATTTCAGTGGATACACCGTCCAAAATCACCGAAATCCATTTTCTCAAAAAAAAATTTAAACTACTTTTTGCTAGTAAAAAACTGAATATAAATATACAAAAGATCCAAACAAAATCTATAAATGAGGAGCTATATAGTATAGGGTCAATGTACTTGCCTTGCCTATGGCAGATGCTTGTTAAATTCCCTGCCTTCACATACAGTGCCCACAGCACTACCAAGAATGATCCCTGAACAAAGAGCCATGAGAAATCCCTGAGCTGGGTATGGCCCAAACACCCCCAAAGACCAAATGGGAAGAAATAAAAATGCTAGCATTTTGAAATGGAATTATTAAAATAATTTTTTAATAAAAACAAAACAAAACAAAACCAAGGACCAGTGATAGCACAGGTGTAGGGCATTTACCTTGCATGACCCAGGACAGACTTGGGTTCAATCCCTGATGTCCCATATGGTCACCCAAGCTGGAGCAATTTCTGAGGGCATAGCTAGGAGTAACCCCTGAGCATCACTGAGTGGTGGTCCAAAAACCGAACCAAGCCAAACCCAAAAATATCCACTGCATAAATTATGGTATATTTGTATAGCACAACAGAAATTACTTATTTCATGCCATCCAGCATCTGCCTCCTTACATTTGGAAGTACTCCTACATATGGACTCTGAATATTTTCTCTCTTTTTTTAATGTATCCTGGACAGGCAGTGTAACTGTACTACAGCCACACCACTGTTCCTAGGTTCCTTTATAGTTGGCTCAGTATTCCTCCCCACTATTCAGAGTTTGTTTTCACTGATCACTGTTAGTTCCCTTCCTTTGTTTCTTTGTACTCCATAAATGAGTGAGATTATCCATATTCCCTCTGATTCATTTCCCTTAGTATGAGATACTCCATTTCCATCCAGGTTGTAGAGAAAGGCAAGATTTCATCTTAAAACTGAGTAATTTCTTTCTTTTTTTTTGGGGGGGGGGGGTTTCGGGCCACATCCGTTTAATGCTCAGGGATTACTCCTGGTTAGCACTCAGAAATTGCCCCTGGCTTGGGGGGACCATATGGGACGTTGGGGGATCGAACCGCGGTCCTTCGTGGGCTAGCGCTTGCAAGGCAGACACCTTACCTCTAGCACCACATCGCCAGCCCCAAAATTGAGTAATTTCTTTATCTGGCATTGGGTACTTGGCTTGTCTCTAGATCTTAGCTACTGTACATAATGCTTCAATGAAATTGTGTAAATACAATTTTGAATGAAAGTTTTTATATTCTTGGGATAGATGCCAAGAAGGGGAAAGACTGGACCAAAATAGATATTTTTATTTGTAATGTTTTGAGATGCCTCTATATTGCTTTCCATTAAGATGAACTATTTGACGTCCCCACCAATAGAGAATGAGGGTTCCTTTTTCACTACACATCAACCAGAATTGGCTGTTTCCAATGAACTGGGTCATTATCAAAGAAAGTGTGAGGCTTAGTGTCATTCTGATCTGCACTTCCCTAATATAGAGAAACAATGAACTATTTTTCATATGCATGTTCGTCATCTTATGCCTTTTTTTTGAAAACAGCTGTTCAGTTCTTATTTTAAAATGGCCTATATATATGTATATTTGCTATTTGAATTTTTTAATTTCCAATGTAATCTACTAATTTATACTTCTTTAACTCGCAGGTTTTGCTTCTACTTTCAAATTTAACTATCTTAATACAGAGAACAAAGAAATACAAATACAAAATTGGTAAGAAAACAAGAGATGGTCTTGCTTTTACAATTCTACTACCTAGTATACATTTATCATCCAAAAATAGCTACTAAATGCACAAATGTGTAGATGAATAAAAAATTCTTAGATTTAAGGATAAAGTCCCAGGAACATAATATATACAAATTTAGAAAAAGTTGACAGGGGCCAGAGAGATAGCATGGTGGAGGTAAGGCATTTGCCTTGCATGCAGAAGGACGGTGGTTCGTATACCGGCATCCCAAATGGTCCCCCTGAAGTGATTTCTAAGCGTAGAGCGACGAGTAACCCGAGCGCTGCCGGGTGTGACCCAAAAACAAAAAAATAAAACCAAAAAAGCAAACAAACAAAAAGTTGACAATTAAAAATTAGATACAGGGGTTGAAGAGATAATAAAGCAGGGAGGGGGCGTGCCTCACAGGTGGCCAACCTGGGCATGGACCCCTGAAACACTAGCAGGAGTAATTAATTCCTGAGTGAAGATACAGGAGTAAACCCTAAAATACCAGGGTGTGCCCTCTCAAGAAGAACAAACAAAATAAGACTTTTATACAGAATTTTATACAGATTTCGAGAAGTTTATAAATATTTTACATAATTTCTTTCTAGCTGATCTGAAAATTTACCTTAGGTGATTGACATGTTTTATTTTCATTTAAACTTTACAACTGCAATATAAATATCTATTATTTTAGAAACAAATCTATATGTAGGTTTTTGGGTCACACCCGGCGACGCTCAGGGGTTACTATTCCCTCAGAAGTCGCTCCTGGCAGGCACGGGGGACCATATGGGGAACCGAGGGATCGAACCGCTGTCCGTCCTAGGTTAGTGCAGGCACCTTATCTCCAGCGCCACCACCCGGCACCTATATGTATTGTTTTTAAAAAGTGGTCGAAATAGTAACAGCAGGTAAGTCTCCAGCACTGCATGCAGTCAACTGAAGTTGAATCCCAAGCACTGAGAATGGTTCCCTAAGCACTACCAGTAATGATCTCTGGACTCTGAGCCAGGAATAAAATCTGGGCACAGTCTGGTATGGCCAAAATTCCTCATTTTTATTTATTTATTTATATTAACTCTTTTTTTATTTATTTTTGGTTTTGGGCAACACCTGGCAGAATTCAGGGGTTACTCCTGGTACTGCATTCAGAAGTAGCTTCTGGCAGGCTCAGGGGACCATATGGGATACTGATGTTCAAACCTGGGTCGGTTCTGGGTTGGCTCTGTGCAAGGTAAAAACCCTATCCACTGTGCTATCACTCCAGGCACCTCCCACATATTTAAAAATAAATAAATTCAAATTAAGATTTAAAATAAGCTGGAGAGATAGCATGGAGGTGGGGCATTTGCTTTGCATGCAGAAGGACGGTGGCTCGAATCCCGGCATCCAATATGGTCCCCCTAGCCTGCCAGGAGTGATTTCTGAGTGTAGAAAAAGGAGTATCCCCTGAGTGCTGCCAGGTATGGCTACAACCGCCACCCCAAAAAAAGAAACTGAAAATAAAAATTAAGAATAGGGGCCTGGGAGATAGCATGGAGGTAAGGCATTTGCCTTTCATGCAAAAAGGTCGTCGGTTCGAATCCCGGTGCCCCATATGGTCCCCCGTGCCTGCCAGGAGCAATTTCTGAATATGGAGTCAGGAGTAACCCCTGAGCACTGCCGGGTGTGACCCAAACACCACCAAAAAAAAAAAAAGAAAAGAAAAATTAAGAATAAATTCTTTATATCTTAATTTACATTATCTTCTGTATAATAGTTCAAAACACACATATTTAGAAGTTTACAAATAATTATATGATCACAATTAAACACAAACTGAGACTGTTTTAGTACTAGTTTCATAGATTTTTCCACTCTATTAGAGGTCCAACATTATTTAATTATTGTTAATGTTCTGTATCTTTTAGCATTCAGTTAGTCTAGTCTCTTCACATAAATATTTTTTTTAAGTGGTAAAATATATTTTTTGTTTTGTTTTGGTTTCTTGGGCCACACCCAGTGACGCTCAGGGGTTACTCCTGGCTATTCGCTCAGAAGACGCTCCTGGCTTGGGGGACCATATGGGAAACCGGGGGATTGAACCGAGGTCTGTCCTAGGCTAGCGCAGGCAAGGCAGGCACCTTATCTCCAGCGCCACAGCCCAGCCCCGGTAAAATATTCTTTTAAAGTGGAAAAAGCGCCAGCTTTGTAAGCCTAAGACCATGAGTTTGATCCTCCACATTCCTGGCAGTTCTGAAAATAGGATCCCCAGAAGAACAAAAGCGGATAATCTCCGAGGACAACAGTCACATGAATGACTCCTGGTGAGCACATGTATGAAAAGCATACCACAAGTCATGTAAGTCATGTTCACAAGTGCGTAAGTCATGTTCATCACAATAGCAAAATCAGGGCGGGAAGGAGAATTTAAAAGAAAAGTTTAGAACTGAAGTGATAGTGTAGCTGACTAGGGTGTTGCTTTGCCCACAGCTGACCCAAGTTCAGTATCTGGTACCACATGTGGTCCCTTGTACTGGTTAGGAGTGATCTCTGAGTACAGAGCCTGGAGTAAGTCCTGTGCATTGTCAGATGTGACCCAACCCACCACCAAAAAGGGAGAAAAAAACAAAAATTTTAAGTTAAAATTTTCAATGAGATTTTGATATGGCTATACTAAAATTTACTGAAGAAAAATGGATGCTAGTGATCATCTTTTCATCAATAAGTATAGTTTTATTTATTTCAAGAATTTTATATCACTTTTTGATATATGAATATTTTTTCATAATAACCACAAATTAAGGTTATTTCTAAATATTTAACACATTTTGGGGCAATTATTTTACAATTGATTATTTAAAAAGA
>PVKC010003773.1:18178-37949 GCA_004027635.1 Crocidura indochinensis
TTGGTTTTTGGGTCACACCCGGCAGTGCTCAGGGGTTACTCCTGGCTCCATGCTCAGAAATTGCTCCTGGCAGGCACGGGGGACCATATGGGGCACCGGGATTCGAACCGATGACCTTTTGCATGAAAGGCAAACACCTTACCTCCATGCTATCTCCCGGGCCCCCCTCAAAGACATCTTAATTCAAATTTACATCCCAAAGTCAAAGTCAAATACATAATTTTGATACCCGTCTAATTTCATTTATAAGTGTAGCTGATATGAAATGGTGATTTGTAAATAGTCAAAATATTTGTAAATAGTTAAAAGGATAAGAAAAAAGAAAGCTTTAACATATAAATGGAGGAAATATTTAAAACATATGCCCATGGCATATTTAAAAAATGACAGAACACCCACTGTATAGGTCTGAGTCATGATTTTAATATCTGGCATCATCCCATATGCTAAGGGCAATATTGTGGCAATGTTATTTGGGATTTCTGGTGCACCACAACTAACTACATATGTGCAACTAAAATAGCATCACAGGTAAGTCTGAAAACCCTGTCAATAAAACCAAAAGACAATAAATACCACAACCACTGTGTAAACCCTGTAACCAAAAATATGTGTAGACATAACTGAAGTATCCAGTCCTGTGAACACCACCATAAGTATATACTTTCCGCTCACAATACAAATACATAAAAAAGGGAATAGGGAAATTATTTTGTCCAAAAATTCTTAGTGATGAAAAAATATATTATTTTGATAGCTAAGTATCTGATATTTCACTTAAATGTAGAATATGCACTTTAAAGACAATTTATGCTGAAGTCAAACGTGTTTTGAACTACTGAGTTGCAGTTATACCAATTTATCACATATCTATGCGTCTCTTTTTGTATCTAATCATATTAAGAAGAATAACTTAGGTTTTCTTAGAAAAATATATAGTACAGGAAACAAATCACTTGATAGTGTTACAAAATACAAAAAAAAAATCCAAGTACCTTAACATCTTCACAAAGTTCAGTAAGTCGAGCTTCTATATCCATTTCCTCTGAAAGGAGTAAAGATTAATTAAAGAAAATATTTCAATGTTAAATCTGAAGTTTTTGAAATGATATAAATAACATTTTAAAAAACGATAAATTTGAAATACCTCAATTATATTCAATGGAATAAAATTCAATGTAATATATTTTCATAAATATTTAATCATATCTGTACTATAATTATTAAAATGTTTTGATTATTAAACAGTGTTTTAGTCTTTTAGTGGGCTAAAATTGTTAAATACTAGATAACATACCTAAAGAAACATATGCAAATGTGTCACAGAAAGAGATAAAATTTTGGAAGGGGTGAGTGTTTGGGTCATACCAGTCTGTACTTAGGAGTTACTCTTAGTTCTACTGTTTGATGATCTAGCCCCCTAAGCACAGCCATGCTCAGCGCAATGCTCAGGAGTCCATGTGGTGCCATGTATCAAACCCAGAGTTTCATATATGCAATGCTGTTTTCTACCATTGAGCCACATCCCTATCCCCAAAACTAAAACATTAATACACTTCATGGGAGTCATGTGCTGTGAATTCCAATAATACTTAGTTTTTTGTGACATACGTGTACATGTATATCTAATAAGTTATACCTAAATATCAATTCAAATTCATTTTTATAATAGAAACAGAAAATATACCTAAAATATAGGTTATTTAATAAAAACGAATGACAAAAATCCTTTTCAATAAACAGTAAGTTTCTAATTTACCAAATTTTGATTTCTATAAGATAGTGCATAACTTTCTAAAATAATCCATCATTCATAATCTTGGTGCTGAAAGTTTAGCTGCTCCTTCTTACACAAAGGCAAGGATATTTTTTAAAATTTTGTTCTTGGGCCACACCCGGAAGTGGTGAGGGGTTACTCCTGGCAGGTTCGGGGGAACCACATGGGATGCTGACGATGAACTCAGGCCTGTCCCTGACAGGCTGAATGCAAGGCAAATGCAAACCGCTGTACTATCACTCCAGTCCCAACAAGAATATTTTCTATAGACATTCCTAAAGTCAGGTATCAGTCTACTATCTTATAGACTGAACATTTCTGACTTGATAAAAATATGATGAGCATTATTTATACCCATTCAAAAATAGAACCCATGCTAAGATGAGAGCAACATTGGTAACTAAAACCAGAAGAACAAATATTTGTATTTTAAAATATAAATAAAATTAGATAATACATAACAAGAATTAGGTCACAAATTTGCTCAACTAATAATGAAAGAATACAGTGAGTCTTCACAAGTCAGACAAATCAGTGGTTTTTTGTTTTTAATTTTTGTTCTTTAGTTTTTTGGCCACACCCTATGACACTCAGGGGTTACTCCTGGCTATGCGCTCAGAAATTGCTCCTGGCTTGGGGGAACATATAGGACACTGGAGGATCAAACCGAGGTCCTTCCTAGGTCAGTCATGTGCAAGGCAAATGCCCTACTGCTTGTGCCACTGCTCCGGCCCTGAATCAATGATTTTTTTTGTTTTTTTTTTTGGTTTTTGGGTCACACCCAGCAGTGCTCAGGGGTTACTCCTGGCTCCATGCTCAGAAATCGCTCCTGGCAGGCACGGGGGGACCATATGGGGCACCGGGATTCGAACCGATGACCTTTTGCATGAAAGGCAAACACCTTACCTCCATGCTATCTCCCGGGCCCCTGAATCAATGATTTTAAGCTTTCCAAAAATAAAAAAAACAGCAGATTCTGTATTAAAACAGTAATTTCCAAATGCAAACATCTATTTTCATATTTTCCATATCCTTTTCCTGCCAAGTTTAAATAGTCTATCTGTGCATTTTATTTTATTTAATTTTTGGTTTTTGGGCCACACCCGGTGACGCTGAGGGGTTACTCCTGACTATGCGCTCAAGAAGTCGCTCCTGGCAGGCACGGGGGACCATATGGATCAAACCGGGGATCAAACCGCAGTCCTTCCTAGGCTAGCACAGTCCTTCCTAGGCTAGCGCTGGCAAGGCAGACACCTTACCTCTAGCGCCACTGCACTGTCCCCTACCTGTGCATTTTAGATTAAAATAAACTATTTGATGTTTAAAATACTCTCAGAATCTTTATGCAATAAAAATTTGACGAATAATTGAGTATATTTACATTGAATATTGAGAACTATTTTCGTGCAAAGAACATCTTAATGCTTGAAAGTAAAACAACTTTAAGATCTTTGCATTCATGCTATTATTATCATCATCATCATCATCATCATCATCATCATTATTATTATTATTATTATTATTTTGGTTACACCGGCAGTGTTCAGGGCTTTACTCCTGGCTCTGTGCTCAGAAATGGCTTCTGACAGGCTCGGGGGACTATACTGAATGCTGGGATCGGAAACACTGTCCATCCTGGATCGGCTACATGTAAGGCAAATGTCCTACTACTGCACTATCTCTCCAGCCCAGCATTCATATTATTTAAAAATTTTCCCAGTGGCAATCTAAAATATCTGCAACCATAAAGCATTTTTTAAAATGACCACACTATTCCTTTTATAGTTGCATCTTATAAATTCTTCTATATTTTACTATATGCCCAATGTTGGCATTTATCACTATGTTCTGTGTTTTGTCTAAGCAAAAGCAGTACAATAATAAATGTGCATGTATACTTATTTTTATTTACTAATACTCTACTGCTATGACCCATGAATTTCACAAAAAGAAGTGGCCAGGTTGAAGAATACATTTTAATTTTCTAGATCTATCTGCCACTTATTCATTCAACAAATATAGCTCAGAAATGCTAATGCTATGTTAAGTATAAAATAATTTCAATAAAATTTAATTACTATTATGCTTCAATTTTTCATTAAGCTTTCTCCAAACAACTAAAACTAGGTCTTTCTTTATCTAGACTTTACATATACACAACATTCTACAAAATTATTTACAATGTCCACATATATGTTGACAAGATGTCAATAATAGTTTAAATGACAAGGACATTTTTAATTGCTATCAGGATTTTACTCTTGAATTTTGATAAATCTTTTATTTTATATTTTTGGTTTTTGGGCCACATCTGGCAGTGCTCAGGGTTACTCCTGGCTCTATCAGGAATCACCCGACAGGCTCAGGTGATCATGTGGGATACCGGATTCGAACCGGTGTCTGTCCTGTGTTGGCCATGTGCAAGGCAAACGCCCTGTTGCTGTGCTATTGCTCTGGCCCCCAATCTTTGATTTTCTTTTTATTCCTGATAAGAAAATGAGTTTTTCTTAAAGTTTTAGTGAAGACTGACCAAAATGCAAAAACTTCTGAGTTAGCTTTTATCTAAGAAAAACAGAGGACACATTTAGCTCCTTAATTTCCCTTTGTAATACTTCTGATACTAAAAACAAAACCCAATTTAATTTTTTTATTCATGTGGCTTTTCAAAATTTTTAAAATGTCATTGTGACTCATCACAAAGTAAAAGCTTTCAAAGTAATATAGAAATTAAGTATTATTGCTATTATAAAAATGACTAAGATATAGAACTAAATATGTAATAAAAATAACAAGGTCAGAATATTTTCTTAATGACTGACATCTAGATAATACTGATTTGTTACTATTTTGCTTTTTAAATACAGAGGAATAAAAAATAATTGTAAGTTGACTGAAGAAACAAAACCAGGTACTGAAAAAGTTTTTAAATCACACATTATGATTAATCCTATCCAAAGATAAACTTACTCTAAATAAGTTTAAAGCAATAAAATTAAACCTATAAATTAAAGCAAGATTGGTCTTCAAATTTCTTTGTAGAAACTCTAAAAATAATTTGAAAAAAAAAAGACAAAGAAAACCTCGCATTATTTAGTTTTAAGTTAAAACACTAATACATAAAATTATGCATCATTAAATAATAAAAGCAAATGCAAATCACAATATTTGACACTAATTTGAAACAAAATTTTATACTATTTAAAGGGATTATTAACCTATATGTAAACATACCTAGACAGGTGTCTTTCTGTGTTCGTGGCTGTTTTCTTCTGAGAAGGCGCTCATAAAGGACCTGCATATTGGCCTTGGCTAGTTATAAGGATTGTACATAGCACTAGTTACTATATTCCTTTTATGACAAATTTACTAGAATTTTTTAACTTGTTAATAATAAACTTAATATTGATTTGAAAGTGCAATTAAGATTAGAGCACTAAAGCAGAATCTGTGTTAGATTATTAGAATTACAAATGATGTACATTCCATTTTTATTACTTAACTCTTTTTATCTATTTAGTGACATCTTAACATATCATGATCCAATAGTTATGTTTTAAATTTTTAGAACTTAAGAGATAGGTTATCTCAACGCTTAACTAAGCAAATGTTTGCATTTATAAGTGTATATACTGGGGCCCAGAAAAGTTAAATGAGTTGCTACAGTTTAAATTTCATAGGCATTTTCAGTAAGAGCTCCTTTCACCAAATGAAAAAAACTACGTCATCAAAACAATGTACATCATTCATCTAGGAGAAAAGGAAAAGTCAAAAGCAGAAAGGAATTCGAAGTATTGCTTTATTATATAAGAGTTCAAAATCATTTCAAACTTAATGGAGTTTAAGATTTTTAAATACATATTTAGACTATTCAGGAAAATTGCTAAATAACAAATACTGATTCTCTAATCAAGAATTATTTTATACTCACGAATTAAAATTAGTTAATATGATAAAATCTTGTTAAGTGTTTTATGGAAATAATCCCTTGTCTAAATTTTAATTTTACAACAATAAAAACAAATTTTGGGGATTTTTTTGTCTGTCTTGGGGCCACACCTGGCAGTATCCAGGAGTTACTCCTGGCTCTGTACTTAGGAACCACTCTTGAAGGACTAAGGACACAATATGGGATAACGGATCAGCTACCTGCAAGGCAAATGCCCTATCTGCTGTAGAATCTTTTGTTCCAGCCACATATGTAGTTTATTTTGAATAGTTAATAGTACTTCTAAATATTTCCTAGATTTCTCAAGAAAAAATTTGTAATAAATATGAAACATAAATAGTAATGAAAAGTTTAATATTGGAAAACAAATATTACAAATGTTTTTATGAAAAAAATCTCTAGAAATTGTTCTAAATTATGTGTTGAAACTTATGTAATTTTTTTTTTTTTTTATTTTGGGTATTTGGGCCACACCAGGTGACGCTCAGGAGCTACTTCTAGCTATGCGCTCAGAAGTTGCTCCTGGCTTGGTGGACCATATGGGAAACCGGGGGATCGAACCGTGGTCTGTCCTAGACTAGTACAGGCAAGGCAGGCACCTTACCTCCAGCGCCATCGCCTGGCCCTGAAACTTATGTAACTTTAAGTTAACAATAAAAGCTGTACTGTGCTACTTCATTCTTTATTTTTCGTTTTTTTTTTGTTTTTTTTTTTTGTTTGTTTGTTTGGTTTTGGTTTTTGGGGCCACACCCAGCGGTGCTCAGGGGTTACTCCTGGCTGTCTGCTCAGAAATAGCTCCTGGCAGGCACGGGGGACCATATGGGAACCGGGATTCGAACCAACCACCTTTGGTCCTGGATTGACAGCTGGCAAGGCAAACGCCCGCTGTGCTCTCTCTGGGCCCACTACTTCATTCTTATTCAGAAAGAATACTTTGAAAAATACCTGCATTTGCATTAGAATTCTAATTTTTTTTGTGTGTGTGGTTTTTGGGTCACACCCAGCAGTGCTCAGGGGTTACTCCTGGCTCCATGCTCAGAAATTGCTTCTGGCAGGCACGGGGGACCATATGGGGCACCGGGAATCGAACCGATGACCTTTTGCATGAAAGGCAAACGCCTTACCTTCATGCTATCTCCCGGGCCCCTAGAATTCTATTTCTAAAAAAATATTTTATGCAAATAATTTGGAATATAGTGGACATTCATTTAGTAACTAATTCTTATAGGGCTCTTTTAATTATTATACATCATATTCTATATTATATATATAACTGTTTGCCATCTATAATCCCAAAATAACAAGTCATCTTTAATTGTGAAATATTAAAATCTTAAAATGAATAAATTATCATTGCCAAAGTTAGATTAATAAACGAATTAATAAAATGTGAACACAATCAAAGCTATCTGAAATAGACTTGTCTTTGGAATGAAATGCTTGTCTAACCTTTAGTTACAAGTTTTGCCAATAAGCACTTCCTTTTAAAGAAAGATTTTTTCCCCTATATTAAAATGTGATTCAAGTACATTTTTCCATTTGCAAAAATTAAGTTAAATCTATTTAAGAAATTATAGGCAAGTCAATTTCTTGCAGTTATAGGCCATATCATATATAGATCTCTTATTAAAAATACAAGAAGCATGCTCGCTTTGGCAGCACATATACTAAAATTGGAACAATACAGAGAAGATTAACAGGGCCCCTGAGCAAGGATGACATGCAAATTCGTGAAGTGTTCCATATTTTTTTTCAATTAAGAAAAATACAATCTTGCAGGTTTCTCTTGTCAATCTTAATAGCTAAATATAAAAATAAGAGAAATCAGAGCTCTGTAAAAAGATACTCAAATTTCCCCTTAGTGCATTGCTAAATATTTAAAATAGAAAGTGCTCATGAAAAGTCTAAGTAAATAAAACCATTCTATTTTTCAAATGTTTTCAACTTTCCTTCCTGACACATATCTGGTTCCACTCATTTTCTACACACTTGAAGAATTTTTTCCAGTTTTATATTCACTTTGTACTCATACTTTCAAAGTTGCTAAACTACAGAAAAAGTTACAAATATATATTCTTCAGAACTCTGACAAAATTCTCCTCCTTAAATTCTACTATGGCATTGAAATGATCAACATTTTCCTTTAGAGATATCATTAAATACAACTTCTTAACCCTATTACCATTTTTTCTTTTTTCTTTTTCTTTGTTTTGTTTTTGTTCTTTTTGGGTCCACACTCAGCTGCTCAGGGATTATTCTTGGCTCTAAGCTCAGGGATCATTTCTAATGGGCTCAAGAGACAGTATGAAGTGCCAGGGATCAAACCTAGGTCAGACACATGCAGGGCAAATGACCTTACCCCCCACTGCTCTGGTTCCATCATATCACTACCTTAATAACACTCTTTTTTCAGGAAGACGATGTAGTATACTTGTTAATGTGCCATTTAACATGCCTGTGGAAATGTGAAAATTTGTAATATAAATTTTCTAAGAAAATATATTTCAGTTCCAAAGAACCAAGTTAAAACATACATAGGACATAATTTTTCATTAATCTGCCTAAGCAACAGCATAAATTAACTTTATGCTAAAAATAGTTATTTAATTTAAAAATAAAATATTTTCCTTGAGGAAGTAGCCTCCTAAGGAACTTTTCTGAGGGAAAAATAGAATTCTAAGTATATAATTTAGTGGGTTGGGGAGAGATGGACCACACCTGGAAGTGACTTAGAGCTTATTCCTGGGTCTGTGCTCAGGAAAGTATGAGAGACCATGTAGTGCTAGGGATTGAACCAGGTTCTGTCACATGCAAGGTAAGTGCATTACTCCCTGTATTATCTTTTCAGTACCATAGTAGAATTGTTAAAAGGTAATACAGTGTGTGTGTGTGTGTGTGTATACATAGTATATATAGAATATATATTTGTAACTTTTCCTGTAGTTAGCAACTTTGAAAGTATAAATGAATATAAAAACTAGAAAAGATTCCATACTACTATAGAAAAGGTTCTATACTACTATTTTTTTACAAGAATATATGAACAAAAACAAAGCACATAATCATATTTTCTTATTACTGGAATATTTTTTCATATATTGAATTTTTAAGCAAGTAGTGTAAAAAGTCAATTGAGTGTTATGTTTCTAGTTATGTAAAATAAAGTGTAAATGAACTGACTGAAAATACTGAATAGAGTATTAATCAAACACAACTGAGTTGTGGCATACCCCCAAAAATCTCAGTCAACTTTAAATAAGGTGGCCTGAGAGACAGCACAGTGGGTAGGTCCATTGTCTTGCAAAATGGCTAGCCAAGGTTTGATCCCTGGCATCTCACATGGTCCTGAGCCATCTAGAAGTGATTTCTGAGTTTCTGAGTTGCTGGGGGTGGCCCCCAAACAGAAAAACAAACAAAATAAAAAATTCAAAAAATTTTAAAAAGCAAAAAAAAAAAAAAATTTGATTTTTGGTTTTTGGGTCACAACCAGAAGAACTCAGGGGTTACTCCTGACTCTGCATTCAGAAATCACCCCTGGCAGGCTTGGGGAATCATATGGGATGTTGGGAATCAAACCACCATCTGGCAGCATGCAAGGCAAACGGCCTACTGCTGTGCTATCTCTCCAGCCCGATTTAAAGTAGTCTTTTGGGTTTTGTTTTCATTTGTTTGGGTTTGTTTTTTGGTTCTTGGGTCATACCTGGTGGCATTCAGGGTTACTCCTGGCTCTGCCCTCAGATATCATTCCTAGCAGGCACGGGCGACCATACAGGATGCCGGGATTCAAACCAGTATCTGTTCTGAGTTGTCTTCGTGCAACACCCTACCTCTATGCTATCTCTCCAGCTCCTTAAATAAGTTTTAAATGTTAAGACCGACTTTTATCATCACCAAAGTGAAAAAAAATGTAATTGATATTTAACTTTATATATTAATTATAATTAAGCCCAAGAGGGAGTCAATATTTTTAAATTAAACTCTGTTTTTTTTCCGGTTTTTGGGCCACACCCGGCAGTGCTCAGGGGTTACTCCTGGCTGTCTGCTCAGAAATAGCTCCTGGCAGGCGTGGGGGACCATATGGGACACCAGAAATTGAACCAACCACATTTGGTCCTGGATCGGCTGTTTGCAAGGCAAACGCCACTGTGCTATCTCTCCGGGCCCTAGATTAAACTTTTAACACTTGATCTTAGCCAAAAGGCCGAGAAGCGATCAGATTAAATGTGTTGAACAAATAAAATATATGTATATAAATGTTCTAATATTTCAAAGTATGAATGACTAATTTATTTCCCACATTTCTATATAATTATGTTTACTTTCTAGTATGCTTTGAGGTTGAATTTTAAAAGAAGTAGTATACTGACATGATTTAAAAAATTACCAAAAGATATTTCAAACACAGAACCAAGAAGTTATTTTTCAAAGATACTTTGTAAGTGTAAAAAGAAATTATTAAATGTTAAAAAAGATGGAAGTGGAAAGAAAGAAAAGTGAAGCATATAATACAGATTTGGTAGAAAAAAATTGCAAAGCTTAAACAACTAGCATCTAAACAGAATGATTTAAGTAGGATAGATCTGACTACTTTTAACATACCTAGTTCTAGTTTCTGACAAGAGGGAATCTCTTCTGTTACCGTAATGAAGTAGCTGTGCAATCCCTTGAAGGCTAGTAGCAATGTGGCACAAAGTGTATAATGAAAATGATAGGCATGGTGTAGGAAAGAGTCGGCAATGATGAAGCTGCAACCCTAAATAAAAAATTAATTTGGGATTAGAGTGTTAATAGTAACAATAAAAAATCTAAAAATATTATACTATACTTGAAACAGAAAAATACCCTTAGTATTTATTAGTTATTTTAAATATATAATAGCGATATCTTAGAGAATTTTTATTGATACACAAATAATATAAACAAAAAATGTGCTATTTCAGTTACAGAGGGATGTCTAAATCAAGGAAAATAAACTATGATTTTAAAAAATCTGAGCTCAAATTTAATTTGGGTTCTTTATTAGCATAGTACCTTCATTTAGGGAAATCATGTATTGTATCCTAATACAACTGAAAACTACAGCTCTGGGAACTGTTCTTTTTACACTTTAGACTGATTTGACTAGGGAGCAAGATGTGAAAAGAACAAGTTTAAAAAAACAACTAGTTTTCTTTCCTTCTTTTTTGGGGGCTGAAGGGTGCACAAGGAGGTAGCCAGCCAAAACTAGAAGTGCTCAGGGACTACTCCCAGCTCTAAGCTCGGGTATTTTCTGGCAACAGCAAGGCAACCAAATGCCGTGTCTGGGATTGAACCAGAGAAAGCTGCATGTAAGGCAAGTGCCTTAGCCTCTATAAAATTTCTCCAGTGAGTTTTTATAATACAGAAATAGAACCAGCCGATTTGTTATGGCCATAGTTAACTGTATTTGTATATTATTAAGTTCAAATTATTAAGAAACATCACATATATAAATAGAACAAACACTTCATTTGCTAAGAGGAATAACAATTTATAAATATGTTCAGTTCTTACATCTGGTGATAACTGCTTCGTGTAGTTAATACCAAACACCACACTTTCAAGAGTAGGAATCACAGAATCTTTGTTTTGAGCTGGTGCATTTCTATTTAACCATGTAGTCTTCAGAGGTCGAGGAAAGCTGAAGAAGTTAAGCATTACATTGTTGTCATTACAGTATATGAATGCTAAGTCAAACATTACAAAAAAGAAATCTTGTAAGATTAAAAGACAAGGGTTTTGCAAAGTTTTCTAATTTTGTAACTTAATTTGAATTAGTATAAAGATAAAAATATAAAAAGCCTAAATGTTTATTATTTCTCTATGGTTTCTCAGGGGACCTCAAAAAATCCTAAAGATAAAATGTAGAAGGATTCAGAGAAGCTCAATGACAAATAAAGATTAAACTTTAATTTAGAAATAAAGACTTGTCAGAACTATTTGCTAGGTTTGTAGACAATTAATATGGACATTATTTTAGAAATAAAGGGCTAAGAGTTGTATGTAATACAGAAAAATTACTAATTCTACTTGTGTATCTATTATTAATTTTTGATTTTTGATTATACTTGGTATAATACTCAGTGGATTACTCGTTTTTTTTTTTGTTTGTTTGCTTGTTTTTTGTTTTTGGGTCACACCCGGCAGGTGCTCAGGGGTCACTCCTGGCTCCATGCTCAGAAATTGCTCCTGGCAGGCACGGGGGACCATATGGGGCACAGGGATTCGAACCGATAACCTTTTGCATGAAAGGCAAACGCCTTACCTCCATGCTATCTCCCGGGCCCCTACTCCTCATTTTATGCTCCAGATCACACCTATCAGTGCTCAGGTGACCAGCTGGTACAGAAAATCAAACCCAGGCCTCCTCTATACAAAGTATAGTCTCAGGTTGTTGAGCTCTGCTCTGGCCTCTTGGTACTATGTAAAAAAAATTTAATTCCATCAAACTACTCATTAAAAAATTAAGAACTCTAATAAGGTAACTTTTTTAAGTGCTCCAAAGCACTATTTCAATCACTGGTGTATCATGGATTGTTGTCAATGTTAACACTGCATTTACTAGTCCATGAACTTAAAGCAAATTTCTTCATTCATTCTTTCTGATGACTTTAAAAAAAATCACATGCAAATTTGATACAAAATATGAGCCAATTTATAATGGGTGCATTTGGACTATATAAATGGACAAGATAGAAAGTAAAAAGAATTGTCATAAGCAGAGCAGTTTTCATTTGCAAAATAAATTTGCTTTTAGAAAATAAACATGTATCTCCTAGCAAAGAAAAAAGTTGCATTTAAAATTATTCACTATTTTGCTCTTTACTATAGTAAAATTTTCAATATAGAAATATAGGATATTAGGGCCGGAGAGATAGCACAGCGGTGTTTGCCTTGCAAGCAGCTGATCCAGGACCTAAGGTGGTTGGTTCGAATCCCGTGCCTGCCAGGAGCTATTTCTGAGCAGATAGCCAGGAGTAATCCCTGAGCACCACTGGATGTGGCCCCAACCCCCCCCCCCAAAAAAAAAGAAATATAGGATATTAATTTATAGGACAGAGCTATTAGTTAAATTTACCTTATTAGTGGCTGGTGTAGTGCAACCAATGATGCATGTACTGTAACAGACACAACAGAAAGGTGGAAATAATCAAACATAACATTAACGTGATGATGAAGGCCTCGGTGGAGGCTAAAGTGCAGTTTCAATGTGCGGCTACTTATTAGTTGCAAGGCGTTCAGATCATCTGCCCTATAAAAAGCAATACATTTGTATAAGTTATGCAGTACAGAGTATAAGCCAGTATTTTATCACTTAAATGATCAAAACATTTAGGTACTGAATTATTTCATTTTAAACTTAGAATGAGAAGGGCCCGGAGAGATAGCACAGCGGCGTTTGTCTTGCAAGCAGCCGATCCAGGACCAAAGGTGGTTGGTTCGAATCCCGGTGTCCCATATGGTCCCCCTATCCTGCCAGGAGCTATTTTTGAGCAGACAGCCAGGAGAAACCCCTGAGCATTGCCGGGTGTGGCCCACCCCCCCCAAAAAAAAACTTAGAATGAGAATAAATTTTAATACTGAGAGCACACTGGTTATCAGAATGTGAAATTTAACAATAGAAGAATAACCGATGTATAGTTTTCTATAAGTCCATTAGAATATAAGTCCCTAAACAATGAATCTTTTGTATTTTTTTTTTTTTTTTTTTTGGTTTTTGGGTTGCACCCTGCAGTGCTCAGGGGTTACTCCTGGCTCCATGCTCAGAAATCGCTCCTGGCAGGCATGGGGGACCAAATGGGGCACCGGGATTCGAACTGATGACCTTTTGCATGAAAGGCAAACGCCTTACCTCCATGCTATCTCCCAGCCCCCGAATCTTTTGCATTTTAATTAATTTACTTATCTACTGTTTCTTGGTTACCAATCCTGTTGTTGCTCAGAGTTTACTCATGGCTCTGCACTAAAGGGATCACTCCTTTTAGTGTTCAGGAGAGAGAATGGGTGCAGGAGATGAAACCCAGGTTGGCTACATGTAAGGCAAGTTCCCTGCCCACTGTACTATCTCTCATGCACATACAATTTTTTCAATTGCATGCATGCTGGACAATATGTCTATAAATTCTAAATTATCTTTATGTACAACATTTTGTTTTTACTTATTTACTATTTATTTTGGGGTTTGGGGCCATACCCAGGGGCACTCAGAAATCCCTCCTGACAGGCTTGAGGGACATATGGGATGACAGGGATCAAACCCAGATTGACCACGTGCAAGGCAAATGCCCTACCCACTACGCTATCACTCTAGCCCCCCAAATTTTGTTTTTAAATCTTATACTAAATAAAACAAGCAAGCTACTATTGCTATAGCTACTTAGCCTATTATTTGGTTATCACTTACAAAAATTATGAAACAGATGGTGAAATAGTACAGTGGTTAGGACACTTAATTTGAACATGGCTAAACAGATTTGCTCCTTGGTACCACATATGGTCCTCCAAGCACTATCAGTAGTGATCCCTGAATACAGAACCAGGAATAAAGCTGGATTTGTCCCCACTCAACCCCAACAAATATGAAAAAAAAAAAAAAAGGCAAAATATTTAAAACACTGCTATAAAAATGATACCCAAAACAAATATACCTACTATTAAAATTTTTTAATTGAAATACCATGATACAGAAAAAATGTAGTTGATGATTGGGTTTTAGTCATACACTGCTCTAACACCCATCTTTTCATGAGTAGTCATTTCCTGCCCCCAACAATCCCCTTCTGTTCACCCATTTACCCCTCAGCCTGTCTCTATGGCAAAACATCTCTTTTCCCAATCTTTTTTCCTTCCTTCTCTCTCCCTCCATCTCTCTCCCCTCTCTCCCTCTCCTCTTTCTCTCTCTCTCCCCATAGTATTACTGAAGGGATATCATGTGTATCACTTGACTTTCTTTCAGTACTCAGTTCATATGCAGAGTGATCATTTCTAATTACTACTGTCTGAGTGGCCCCTATAGGGATCATACCTATTTTTAAACCTACACATATAACAACTTTACATTATTAGAAATACTTGCAGAACAACTTACTTTACTTACAGAATTCTGACCCAGTTTAAAAAAGAATCCCTTGGATGAGAGAGGGTGTACAGTGGGTAAGGCACTAGATTTTCAAGTGCCAACCTGGGTTCAGTCCCCAGCACCACATATTGTCCTAAACTCTGACAGGAATGATCAATGAGTATAGAGCCCTGAGTACAATAGGGAGTGGCTAAAAATTCATACATGAATAAATAAATCTCGTAAGGAATTCTTTGCAACAATTACTATAGCAGCAACTATTATGTAAAAAACTCATACCATTAAGACAGCAAAAATAATCTCTGAAACCTTTTAGAATTGGAACTGCTTATATTATATATCTACATAGTCTGATTGATAAATAATTTCCAAGATGCATTTTCATAAGTACATTTGAAATGAAATGAACGAAGATAAACTTAATATACTTTTCGAAGTAGAGGGTGCCCCTTAAGACATGCTTGGCATATGAGGATAACTCTCCATGACACTTGATACTCAGTCTAGTTTTTTACTGTACTAGTTTTTCTCACCCAGAGATAAAGATAGCTGAAAATGATCATTCTGAACAAGAATTACGTGCTGAAAGGAGATAAAGTGATATGCATGGTATCCATTCAGTCACTAATTCTCAGGCCAGTGTTGCTAGGGGCCTCAATCTTGTGCTATAGTCCTTTAAACAATCTCTTTGGCTCTTCACATTATTATTTTTAAAATTATTGTTGGGGCTATACTGAGGGGTGCTGAGTATGGGAGTTGCACATATAGTGTCAGGGATAGCACTCAGAGCCTTGCACATGCAAACAAGCTGCTCTACCACTTAAGCAACATTCCTGACTGATTGTTGGTTAAAATGAATACAAGATACCACTTTAAAAAATGACTGTATGTTCAAATGTGTGATTAAGTTCAGAGTGGCCAATACTAATAATTTCTCAAGAGCTCTACAAATTAATAAACTACAAATAACAGTCCAGTGTGAGAGTCACCAGTCTTAATAACTCTCTAGATAAAAAAAAAAATCTTACCTAAAGAAGACATCATGCACAGCAGTAACATTAGCCAGTAACAGAGTTGAAGAGAGCTCTATTCTATCAAATACCTCGTGACAGCTGTACTAGATATCAACAGTACAGTTTATAGAATCTAGGGAAAGTGTTTTATATTTCTCCAAATCATTTGACTTTTGCTAATAAAAGCTCACGGAATGAGAATAGACAAAAATAAAATGATCTATTCTCATATTTTCCAAGAACATTTAAGTAGCTCAATAATGAAGGGATACATTAGATTCTAAGAAAATGAGAATTTAAGTAATGAATTACTGAAGACTTTCAATTATTTGATTAGTCTACTTACGAATAATCTCCATCTGTGAAATGTAGGTCCAAACATAACAAAAAGTTTATTTCCTCAAGGGTTTCTTCAATCTACAGAGTAAAAGAAGTTTTTTTAAAAATAGAAAGTTAAAAACAGGATTTGAGACTTTAAGAAACACTTCTGAAAATATATGTAGAAATTCTCACCTTTTTCTCATCCAATAACATTTTAACTTTGAAGATCATAACATCATTTAAAATAACTTCCTCATTTTTATACAGAATTTGAAATGTTTTACTGCAAATCAGAGAATCATGAACTGAAGCTGGAAAAGCTAAAGTCATACCTAAGAGGTGAGATATGGGATTAACAAGTTAAACACAAACTATAAGATTAATTAAAAATAGCTGTACTTTAAGACAATATATATTGTCAATTTCCAAAAGTTTATTACTTTCCATGATAACCATTATAAAATATATAACTTACTACCAGAAGGTAGATATTTTAAGAACGAAGAATTGATTGAAATACTACACAAGAAAGCAATTTCATTTCCCATAGCTGCACAGTAAACAAATTAGTGGGTCTTTGTCTTGGTTGCTGGGAGGTTACCTCTAAATTCTTGGAAAAAAGAATTTGGCTGGCTATTGTCAAGGCTTCCTGGGAGGAGATCTCAATCCTTGGAATTTCCTAGTGACTGGTAAATTCACTATTTATGAGGCCCCTGATAACTCATGCTGATAAGGTGACTCAAGGTGGGGAACTCACCTTAGCTAAAGAGAGAACTCAGGATGGGTGCTGGTCACAACACTAAGACCAACCATGTGACTAGAATTGGGGTTTTAGTCACATGATACAAACATGTATCAAGGTTGTAAACAGCCATCTGGGAAATATTTCAATCTCACCTATGTAATGAACCTATGGATATTGAAGCCTAGTGAAATTTTCTATTTATTATTATTTATTTCTATTTGTTTATTTATTATTAAATTTTCTATGTATTGTAGTATGTAGAGTATTGCATTTCCTGTAGGGCACTGCATTCTGATTCCATGGAGAAAGGATAAGGGAAGAATTAAAAATTTGGTGCTTTTAGTTTGAGCTCTGTATCTCATTCTTTGGATGGGTCAAATTTATATATTAGTCGTCAGGATCCAGTAAGCGGAGTAGCCAGTAAGTAGGAGACTTTCTAGTGTTCTGTCAGTTGCTTTAGTGAACAGTTGAAACTATTGGTGTAATAATATTTGATTCCCCCGGCGTCCAATATGTTCCCCAAGCCAGGAGCGATTTCTCGATTTTTGAGTGCATAGCTAAATGTAACCCCTGAGCGTCACCAGATGTGGCCAAACCAGGCCCCTCCAAATCAACCTTACTTATAAATGGGCAGATACGGTGCCAGAGAAATAGCATGGAGGCAGGGCATTTGTCTTGAATGCAGAACTACAGTGGTTCAAATCTTGGCATCCCATATGGTCCCTAAGCCTGCCTGGAGTGATTTCTGAGCGTAGAGCCAGGAGGAACCCCTGGGCGCTGCCAGGTGTGACCCAAAACAACAATAACAACAACACAGGGCAGATTTGAGGGAAGTGGTAAGGACTCCTCCCATTTCTTTTTTGATTTTTACCCACCCTTTTTTTTCTTCCAAACAGAACCACATAATTTGAACCATGTTGTTCTGCCTCACAAATTGAGGGGGAAATAATGGAGGCATATACACCAAACAGGTGTATGAACATTGAGTAGAAATAAAAAATGATCATACTTAAACACCAAATCCAAAATCAGCGACAACAGAATCGAAACCCAATCTAAAACAAGCTAGACACAAAGGGGACCACTTATACTAGCAGCCCCCGGGGGTCAAAGGAGGGGGGATATGAGATGCATGCTGGGAATAGTGGTGGAGGGAAGACAACGCTGGTGGTGGGTATGCTCCTGATTTATGTCACTATATACCTAAAATATTACTGTGCAAGATTTGCAATTGGTCAAAATAAAAATAATTTAATTATAAAAAAATTTTCGAAAGAATGGGTGATGTAGCTCAGTGGTAAAATACTTGTTTCTATGGAGGTATTCCATATTCAGTACCACACACAATATTTAATTACAGCTATTTACAATTTCACTGCTAGCTATTTATCCAAAGAAAAATAAAATTTTAGATTAAAAGATATATGCCATGTTATTGTAGACTTACTTTATAGTAGTTAAGAAATGATGAGTAAAGATGTATAATGTATTTTTTCTCATGTATTCAGGTGCCCATTACCAGCTTTTTGGTGTATTTGGAAAAAAAGTATCTTTTTAGATTATCTGCCTTTTTCTTTTCTTTTTTTTTGGGGGGGGGGGGAGTCACATCTGGTGATGGGAATTCCCCTGATTCAATGTTAATATGTACTTAAAATACTACTGTGAAAGATATGTATGGTCAAAATAAAAATTACATATATAAACATATATATATATATAACTGCTGAACAATGAAAAAAAATTTTGATGGTCCATCATTATGCACATGTTTAGAAGAGTTATTCTTGATGTAATGAGCTAGCTCTTCATCAATAAATGAATCTCCCTGGGACCAATGCTATATATATATAGCTCAGTGGGTAGTACATTTGCTTTGCATTCAACAACCAGGTTCAATTCCTGGCATTCCATATGGTTCTCCAAACCTGCCAAGAGTGGTTTGAGAGCAGAGCCAGGAATAACTCAAGCATTGCCAGGGCTGGCCCAAAAACCAACCAGTCAAACAAACAAAAAACTGACTCTCCCTTAAAAAACAAACAAAAAACACATGATGACACAGAGGCAGACAGGGGAGAGGGTAAGGAGGATGGTGGGAGGGAAAGTCATTGATGGCAAAAAAAATCTGCACAGTGTTTAAATAAAGTAATTTAACAAAATGAATCTTTTCTTTTTTCGGTTTTTGGGCCACACCCAGTGACGCTCAGGGGTTACTCCTGGCTATTCGCTCAGAAGTCGCTCCTGGCAGGCACGGGGATCGAACCACAGTCAGTCCTAGGTTAGGGCAGGCAAGGCAGGCACCTTACCTCCAGCGCCACCGCCTGGCCCCACAAAATGAATCTTATAGTACCTTATAACCTTTTTAAAATTTCAACTTTTTAATTTTTTTTTTTTTTTTGGTTTTTGGGTCACACCTGGCGGCACTTGGGTAACCCCGGGTTCTGTACTCAGAAACTGTCCCTGGCAGGTTCAGGGGATCATATGGGATATGCCAGGAATCAAAGCACAATCTGTCCTGGGTTGGTCGAGTGCAAGGCAAAGGCCCTATGCTGTACTATTTCTCCCGCCCTGAAAATGTGATTTTTTTTTGTTTTGTTTTGTTTTATTTATTTATTTTATTATTATTATTATTATTTTTTTTTTTGGTTTTTGGGTCACACCCGGCAGTGTTCAGGGGTTACTCCTGGCTCCATGCTCAGAAATTGCTCCTGGCAGTCACGGGGGACCATATGGGACACCGGGATTCAAACCGATGACCTTTTGCATGAAAGGCAAACACCTTACCTCCATGCTATCTCCCGGGCCACAAATGTGATTTTTTTTAAGGGAATTATTAGCTTCTATTTTTCTATTTTGTTTTCTATTTTCTATTCTG
>PVKC010003774.1:0-37838 GCA_004027635.1 Crocidura indochinensis
TTTTTTTTTTTTTTTTTTTTTTTTTTTTTTTTGGTTTTTGGGTCACACCTGGCAGTGCTCAGGGGTTACTCCTGGCTCCATGCTCAGAAATTGCTCCTGGCAGGCACGGGGGACCATATGGGGCACCGGGATTCGAACCGATGACCTTTTGCATGAAAGGCAAACGCCTTACCTCCATGCTATCTCCCGGGCCACTACTCTATCATTTTCATAAATAGCAGTGAATAAAGTGAGATACATTGCTTGAGAAAACTTATCATTCTGGGGTTCTTGTTTTTTCTCAAGTTTTCTACTACTTCCACTGCCACCAATTGAAAAATAAGCAGAAGGAAGTTTTTTCTCCTATTGCTCCTGACTAATGTAATCCATATATACTTGCAGAAATTCCTGTTACTATACAGAACTAAATTTGCAGAATCATCAACTATAGTCTTGAGGACTGATTTGCAATTATGAATATGCAGTAAAATACTGCTTTACAAATGTGGCAGTATCTAAGAAGCCATCCATATAGTAGTGATTGCAGTACACATTATTTAGTGTTGGATTTGTTCTGAGACATGAGCTTTGAGCCAAAAGGGAAACTGAGTATAGAAACAAACCATAATTCACTGAGAACTGACCTGGAGTTGGACTAGATGCTAAGAAATGATAGAAATAATATGGAATACTGATCCGTGGAGTGTGTATTATCTCTCCCATTTCACAGATGAAGACCCTGAGATATAGCAATGTTAAGTGACTTACCCCTGATTATAACATCAGTGATTGGCCAAAGTAAATTTGAAAGCCAAGGCTTTTGACTTTCCTCCATGTATTCATTTTACTCTGTCATTCTTAGCCTCAGGATGTCGATATTTAGACACGGACTGTCACTAGCTTACTGTAGCCGTTATAGACTAAATGTGCATTGCCTCTTGGACTAGAGTTTGGGGATAAATGAATAATTTGGACTAAATGGTCCCTCAACTGCTTTTCATGTTCTTTTCCTTACCTCTGGGTAAGGATTTGTCCTTGGACATCAAAGAGAGTTGAGAATATTAAGAGCAAGGTGTGTTCAAATAGAAGACTATAGTTTCTTAGTGAATCTGATATTCAATGGGCCTCTAAATGGCCCATCTTAATTCAAAACATTTTGGATTTCTTCTGTACTGAGCATGAAAGTTTGACCCTGACAGAAAGGTCACACTAAACTTTGAAGAATTCTGATTGCAATTTAAGGCAATGCCCTATGACATAAATAGACCAATATCAGGAGTTATAAACCTAATTAAGCAAAGAAGGTCATCTAGTTTATTCTTAATCTATTTAACTTTAAAATAAGGATAGGGCATATTACCTTCCTTATTTGGAGCTTTTAAACTTCAGGTGATTAAATTTACATGTGAAAATGACTAAGTATTCTGAGTCCAGAGTGATAGAACAAGTAGGATATCTACTTTGCATACAGTCAACCTGCATTTAATCCCTTTTATCCCAAATGGTCCCCAGAGACAACCAGGAGTGATTCCTTAGGACAGAGGTAGGAGTAACCCCTAAGCACTCCTCTTTTTGACCCAAAACAAAAAAAGAGAAAATGATAGAATGTTCTCAATAGGCAAGTCAGATCTCTAAAATTAAAAGAGAGCTTAATGCTCATATTAGAAAACTGATAAACATATCTAAGTTAACAGACACCAGAATTTAGATAAATTTAATCACTTTGTAATATTTAATACAATTTTAATTTTAAAATATATGTTATATGCATTTACACACAAATATTTATATAAATAGATTCATTATCACCTCGAAACATAAGATATACTGGGGACATTAGTACATGTGAATACTCATAATACAAACAAAAGTGAATGCTTAAAATTTCCAAGAGCAGAAAAGAAATATAGATTGTAACTCATTTTTTATTTCCCTAATTAAAACACATCAAGTGACCTAAATGATGACAAAGGTGGAGAGTAAAATGGATTATTTTAATAGTGATGCATAAGTATAAAATGTTCAACCTTAGTTGGGTCCTTAGGAAATGATAATAGGCTATGCCAAGGGCATATGAAAGAGGTAGGTACATATTTACTTGCCTTTTATGTGTTTAAAGGACAGAAATAAAGTGTAATGAAAGTTTCAAAACCTTATCCATGGCAAAAGCATTCTTGCCATTCTATAATCTATAACTGTTAAACAAGGAATGACTTAGAGAGTAAGAAATGCCGAAATGAGAAAACTAATGCCCTGAGAACTTCACCAGCATCATAAAAAGACAGTGGTTAAAAATATAATCTGTCACTTTAAAGTTAATATAGCAATAATTTTTATACTGATATTTTTATCATTAATAAGTGGGCCGGGCGGTGGCGCTGGAGGTAAGGTTCCTGCGCTAACCTAGGACGGACAACGGTTCGATCCCCCGGTTCCCCATATGGTCCCCCGTGCCTGCCAGGAGCGACTTCTGAGTGCATAGCCAGGAGTAAACCCTGAGCGCCACCGGGTGTGCCCCCCACAAAAAAATTAGAAAAAGAAATACTATGTACCTACCCAAACAAATCATACAAACCAATGAAATAAATGTCTTACAAAGAATACAAAATATTTGTAATCCAGCCAGATTTTCATCCAGGTTTGAAGGAAAGATACCCAGTATCACAGTTAAACAACAGCTCAGAAAATTAACAGAGTTAAAAACCAACCAACCTTAAAAGAAGAACTGAAGGGTCTACTTTAAGGCAAAGCAGACCAAATAAAGACACCTAACTTCTATAAAAATATGACCCTAAATCTCATGACAATTTATTTCAATGTCAGTGGGCTAAATGCACAAATTAAGAGACAGAGTGTGACAAAAATGAATCAGAAACTGGAACCAAATATTTTGCTCCCTGCAAGAAACATATCTGAACAATCAGAACAAACACAGTTTAATGTCAGAGGTTGGAGGAAAATTTTTCAAGCAAACAACTGCCTTACAAATGCTATGAGGGGGCCAAAATAATATAAAACAACATCGACTTTAAACTTAAAAATGTTTATAAGAGGCAAGATGGTCATTTCTTAATAATCAAGGGATATATACATCAGGAAGACATTACACTCCTAAACATATATGCACCCAATGAGAAGCTATCAAAATAATTAAATTAACAGCTAATAGACTTAAAGAAAGATATCAATAACAACACAATAATAGTGGGAGACTTCAGCACTGGCCTATCACCTCTCGATAGATCACCATGCTAAAATTCAACATGGGCATATTGGCTTTAAAGGAAGAAATGGAAGAGAATGGCTTAGTATAAATATATATTAATCCCCCAAAGCTGGATATACATTCTTTTCAAACACACATGGAACATTTACCTATATAGATCACATGCTGGATATATACATCTATAAACTCAAGAGGAAAGAAATTATATCAACTATCTTTGCAGATCATGATGCACTGAAAATAGAAGTAAATCACAATCACAGAGAAAAAGCTTTAAGCCCTGGAAATTAGACAGCCCACTACTGAACAACTAATGTGTCAGGAATGAAATCAAAGAGGAAATCAAATGAAGATGAAGACATGCATTATTAGAATTTGTAGGACACAGCAAAAACATTATTAAGAAGAAAATTTATATCGTTGCAAGCAATCATCAGGAAATGAATGTAGAAAGGGCTTACATAAATAAGTTAATAGCACAACTTAAAAAATTGGAAAATGATCCACAAAGTTAACCAAAATGGGTATAGAGAAGGAAATAATAAAGCTTAGAATATAACTAAAAACTTAAATACAAAATATATTAATCCAAAATATTAATTAATACTAATAAAAGTAAAAAATTGTACTTTGAGATAGCAACTACAGTCCAATAAGCCTGATAAACATAGTTACAAAGTTCCTCAACAACATACTAAAGAATAGACTCTAGCAGCCCATCAAGAAAGTTATGCACCATGAACAAGTTGGATTCATACCAGAGATGCCTTTATTGTTTTATATATGCATATAAATCATTATAAAACACCATATAAATAAAAATAAAAAATCATATTAGCATATCAATAAATGCAGATAAAGCATTTGACAAGATCCAGTACCCATTTGTGATGAAAACTCTCAATTGTATGAGATTGAAGGAACTTTTGTCAATGTGATCAAGGCCATGGCTATATACACAAACCCATGGCAAATATTATACTAAATGGAAAAAAACTAAGCCTTTCTGCTAATATTTGACATGAGACTATTTAACATAGTACTGGAAATACGCATCAGAGCAATAAGGCAAGAAATGTAAAGGATATCAAGATATGGAAAAAAAGTCAAGTTCTCACTGTTTTCAGATGATATGATACTATATTTAGAAAATCCTAAAGACTCTACTAAGAAATTTCTAGAAACAATATATTTGTATAGTAAAGTGGCAAGAATTGATGGCTTTATTTGAATTATACAAATAATAGAAGAAAAGAAACATTAAAAAAATCCCATTCACAACTGTATCTCAGAAAATCAAGTACCTGGGGCCCGGGAGATAGCATGGAGGTAAGGCGTTTGCCTTTCATGCAAAAGGTCATCGGTTCGAATCCCGGTGCCCCATATGGTGCCCCGTGCCTGCCAGGAGCAATTTCTGAGCATGGAGCCAGGAGTAACCCCTGAGCACTGCGGGTGTGACCCAAAAACCAAAAAAAAAAAAAAAAAGAAAAAGAAAATCAAGTACCTTTGAGTCAATAACTAAGGATATGTTAAGACTTATACAAAGAAAACTACAAATCATTTTTTTCAAGAAATAAAAGAGGACACAAGGAAATGGAATCATATACCCTGCTCATGAATTGGGAGCATAAAAATAATTAAAATGGCAGTATTTCCCAAAATATTTTATATGTTCAATGCAATTCCTACAAGAATACCCAAAGGATTTTTCAAAGAGCTGGACCAAACAGTTATTAAATTCATTTAGAGCAATAAATGTTCACAAATAGCTAAATCAATCTTTAGGAAAAAGAAGATGGGAGGCAGCATTTGCC
Organism: Crocidura indochinensis; assembly: GCA_004027635.1. Classification (NCBI taxonomy): domain Eukaryota; kingdom Metazoa; phylum Chordata; class Mammalia; order Eulipotyphla; family Soricidae; genus Crocidura; species Crocidura indochinensis. Next base: position 5,020 of record PVKC010003774.1, read on the forward strand.
CCAACGTTAAATTGTACAGTAAAGCATTAGTCATTAAAACAGTGTGGTAATGGAATAAAGAGACCCCTAGATCAATAGAATAGATGAGCATTTTGAGACTGACCATAGGTATAAAATCAAGTAATCACTACTGGTGGGAATGCTGTCTAGTTCAACCTTTATGAAAAGCAATATGGAGATTCCTAAAAAAAACTGGAAATTGAGCTCCCATATGATCCAGCTATACCACTCCTAGGATTATACCCTATGAACACAGAAATACAATACAAAAATTCCTTCCTTACACCTATATTCATTGCAGCACTTTTTACAATAGCCAGACTCTGGAAACAATCAAGATACCCTTCAACAGATGAATGACTAAAGAAACTGTGGAACATACACACAATGTAATATTATGTAGCCATCAGGAGAGATCAAGTATTGAAAATTTTCTATACATGGATGTACATGGAATCTATTATGCTGAGTGAAATAAGTCAGAGGGAGAAAAATAGACGCAGAATAGTCTCACTCATCTATGGGTTTTAAGAAAAAATAAGACATGTTTGCAATAATTTTCAGAGACAAAAACGATGAGGGCTGGAAGGTTCAGCTCATGACATGAATGAAGCTCACTACAAAGAGTGGTGAATGCAGTTAGAGAAATAACTACACCGAGAACTATCATAAAAATGTAAATGAATGAGGGAAGTAGAAAGCCTGTCTCAAGTACAGGTGGGGGATGGGGAGGAGGGAGATTTGGGTCATCGCTGAGGGGAATGTTGCACTGGTGAAGGGGGGTGTTCTTTACATGACTGAAACTCACCTACAATCATATTTGTAATCAAGGTTTTAAATAGATATATTAATACAAAGTAAAATAAAATAAAGTAATCTTTGATAGAGGCAAAAATACAAAGTGGAGCAAAGCCTTTCAATGAGTGATATTGGGAATACTGATCAAATACATGCAAAAATAGCTAACTCAGATCTCTTTTTAATGCTATTCATGATGGACAAATAAAAATAGTTAAAGATCTTGACATCAAACCTGAAACCATATGGTGTATGTAGAGAATATGGTACATGGAGAAAAATATAGGCAGACATTGAAGCTAAAGGCATATACAAGGATGAAACAAGTGGAAGCAAAGATAAACAAATGGGACTACACTAAACTAAGAAACTTCAAAAGAAACAGTGATTAGGACATAAAGACTACTTGAAGAAGATATTCACACAATATCCATCAGATAAGAAGTTAATATCTAAAATAGACATGATACTGATAGAACTTAGCATAAAAAATTAACTATTTAAAAAAAGGTGAAGAAATAAACAGACATTTCCTCAAAGAAGAAATACAGAAGGCCAAAAGGCACAGGGAAAAGTGCTTCACTGGGGCCTGAGAGACAGTGCATCTGTAGGCCGATCCAGGATATACTGAAGTTTTATCTCCCGACATCCCATATGGTCCCCTAATCAGGAGCGATTTCTGAGCACATCGCCAGGAGCAACCCCTAAGCATCACTGGGTGTGACCCAAATAAAAATAAATAAATAAATAAATGAAAGAAAGAAAGAAAAGAAGAGAAGAGAAGAGAAGAGAAAAAAAGAAAAGAATAGAACAGAAAACAAAAGAATAGTGTGGGGCCAGAGAGATAGCGTGGAGGTAAGGAGTTTGCCTTTCATGCAGAAGGTCATCAGTTCGAATCCCGGTGTCCCATATGATCCCTCGAGCATGCCAGGAGCAATTTTTGAGCATGGAGCCAGGAGTATCCCCTGAGTAGTGCCGGGTGTGACCCCCCCCCCCAAAAAAAACAAAGAAAGAAAAGAAGAAAAGTGCTTCACATCATTAACTATTAGGGAGATGCAAATAAAGTCAATGATGAGATATCATCTCACACCTCCATCACAAAGTATAAGCACAACCAATGCTGGCATGGATGTGAGGAGAAAAGGACTGCCAATGGGAATGTAGACTGGTCCAGCCTTTCTGGAAAAGAATATAGATATTTTTCAAAAACTAGAAATTAAACTCCCATATGATCCAGCAATACTACTCCTAGTGATATACCTAGAGATTCAAAATTACCATGCAGAAAAGCCCTCTGAATTCCTATGTTTGTCACAGCAGTATTTACAATAGCCAGATCTGAAAACAACTCAAGTGCCTGACAACAGATGAGTGACTAAAGAAACCGTGGTACTCTTATCCCGGTGTCAATCAAAGAATACAGTAAAATCAGCTCTCCAGCGCCTGATTTCAGGTAAGAGTGTCCCACCCACATTGACGGGGGATAATTTCTACCTGGCCTTGGGCTACATCGGACTCTTTTATAAGCTACACCTGGTGCTACTTCCTGATCCTGGTGTCACTTAAAGATGAACACAGCAAAATCAGTCTCCAGCGTCTGATTTTTGGGTAGAAGTGCCCCGCACACAACCACAGGGGATAATTTCTACCTGGCCTTGTGCTACAGCAGACTCTTTTAAAAGTGACTCCTGGTGTTCGCTGTTTGTAACCAAGGTGTTTAAATAAAATATTATTAAAAGTAAAAAATCATCCTTAAAAGAGGAGCTGAAGGGTCTACTTTAAGCTAAGACAGACACAACAAACACCAACAAAAATATGACACTACTTCCCATGATAATTGTCTTTCTTAATGTCAATGAACTAAATGCCCCAGTGAAGAGATACATCATGAGAAAATGGGTCAGAAAACTGAAACCAACATTTTGCTGCATGCAAAAAATACATCTTAATAGTCAGAGCAAGCATAGACTCAAAATCAACAGTTGAACGACAGTTATTCAAGCAAACAACTCTCTTATAAAGGCTGGGGTGGCCATACTAATATCAGACAACACAGACTTTAGGCTTAGAAAAGTTTCAAGGACAAAGATAGATATTTCTTAATAATAAAGGAATGTGTACACCAAGAAGAAATCACACTTAAAAAAAGGTGACTCCTGGTGCTACTTCCTGATCCCCATTGTAGAAGAAGAACATAGGAAAAAAATAAATAAAGCACAGCTGCGGAGCAAAGCAGAGCAGCCCCACACTTCTTGAGAAATGAAGAAATATCCCATGTGTGAACTTATAATAATTTGCACAGTGAAAGAAGATAGATACCCAAATCTACATGATGCATATTCTGTAGAAAATCAATGAGAATTATCCTAGAGAAAACAGCAACTATTATTTACTTAGAACCTGCTATAATAATAGCTATGTACTTTAAATAGTAATTTACTTTCTGGTTAGATATTATAGATGGGTTTTATTTTTATACATAGTCTGTATATTCAGTGTCTCAGTTTATTATAAAAATATCTAAAGGCAATTATGTGGAAACTAAAAATATATTAGAATTTATGTAGAGCTGAAAGTATGGAATGGAGAGTTATTGTTAATTTTATCACTATCAATTTAACATCTCTCAGGTTGATGAAAATGTTCTAAAATTATATTACAGTGATTATTCCACAGCTATGCAAATGGTCTAAAATACTGGATTGTATAATTTACATGATCAACTTCTGCTATTTAATTTAAATTATGCATTTATAAAACTTCTAAAATAGCTCACATATTTTTGTAACATAACATATTTGTATTTTTACAAAATGGCAATATTTTATTTATTTTTTCAGCATTTATTATTTTAATTATTACATTTTTATATTTATCCAGCAGCAAATTTAAAGAATACATTTTGTCTAACTTAATTTTATTTCTCTTTGGTCTGACATTGTAAAAGATAAAGAAGACTAAGAGAGAGATGTTGAGTGCAAGCTTTAACTTTCTTTTTTGCCTTTTTATAAAGAGAAAAGAGAAAAATAATATTCCTTTCAAGCTGTTAGAATGATTAGGAGCTAGATGATCATTTTTATTCCTCTTTTTAGAACATTTTCATTTCATGCTTCTTTCTAGTCTTTGTTTTACCTGGATTCACGGATATCTGTACACTTCAGTGTATCAGATAGAGAACAAAGGATGTGTGAATTCAAAGATCAGTTATAGCTTAATATCTATTACCAATGGGCTTGTACTGTGACTATACTGGAATTACTTATTTGAAGCAAGAACTCTAGAGTGGTTTATATTTGGAGTGGTCATCTGTAATAGTAATAGTGTAAACGTGGTCATCTGTAATAGTGGTCATCTGTAAATCTTCAGAGTCCAGGAAGTAACGCATTCTATTTTAAAACATTTTTATATAATTACTTAACACCATGGTTACAAAATTGTTCATGGTTGAGTTACAGTCATAGAATGTGCATTACATATCACCAGTGCACATTTCTTCCACCAATGTTCCTATACTTCCTCCACCAATGTTCCCAGTTACCCTCCCACCCACATTATGCCACCTGTGTCTGAGACAGGCATAATTCTCTAACTTTTTTTCTCTCTATTGATAATGAAGGGTATCATGCATATCACTTCCTCTACTTTCAGCACCCAGTTCTCATCCAGAGTTATCAGTTCCAAATATCATTGTCTCAGTGGACTGTTCACTATCCTAACTGCATTCACCACTCTTTGAGTCAAGCTTCCTACCATGGATGGATGCTCCTTTTTTCTCATCTTTATTGTCTCTGGATATTATTATCATAATACCTATTATTTTGGTGAGATTATTCTATGTCTACAGCTCTCCCTCTGATACATTTATAATAATATATAACTCATCATAATAATGTTCATTTATATCTATGGATAAGCAAGTTTCATGACTTCATTTTTCATAACAGCTCTGTAGTAGTCTGTTGCATATATTACCACTGTTTCTTTATTTAATTTCTAAAAATATTTAATAAGTAATTTAAATGTATATACTATACACATCCTAGAATGCACCTGCACAAATTAATCAAGGTCCTACTTGGAATATATGACACATTTTATGCACTAATCATTATTGGCTTACATAATTGCATAAATATCTGAATTGTCTTCAATCTGCTCATTTTCCTTTTTTTTTCTTTATTTTTTTGGGGTCACACCCGGCAGTGCTCAGGGGTTACTCCTGGATCCATACTCAGAAATTGCTCCTGGCAGGCACAGGGGACCATATGGGGTACCAGAATTAGAACCGATGACCTTTTGGATGAAAGGCAAACGCCTTACCTCCATGCTATCTCCTGGGCCCCTCATTTTCTATCTCTAAATTCTTATCTAATTTATATCAGTAAAAGTGTTCATATCTACTTCAAGGTCAAATTGTACCCACTTGAACATTGCATACAACACTTATTATTTTCATGGCATAACATATCTTTACTCAGTTTTCTCACTTGAAATAATTCTATCAGTAAAGCACCATGGCTTATATAAGTATGAGGAGGTTGTTTTTTTTTTAATTTGGATATCTTTATTTAAACATCTTGATTACATATGATTGTAGTTGGGTTTCAGTTATGTAAAGAATACCCCCTTCACCAGTGCAGCATTCCCATTACCAATGCCCCAAATCTCCCTACTCCCAACTCCAATCCCACCTGCACTCATCTATGGGTTTTAAGAAAAATAAAAGACACTTTTGCAATAATTCTTAGAGACTAAATAGAGGAGGGCTGGAAGGTCCAGCTCATGACATGAAATCAACCACAAAGGATGATAAGTGCAGTTAGAGAAATAACTACTTCATTTCTCATTATTGCCAAACAATATGCCATTGCATACATATACCACATTTTTTCTCTTCAGCTGTTTTTTGGAGACTTGGCTTGCTTGTTTTTCTTGTTGGGTACATTCTTTTGTATATTTGATGATTTGTTTTGATCTTATGAGTATTAATTCTATAATCATCTCTATAAGGTACTCCATGTTTTCATGGACAAATTTCCTCTTGTTTTCATTGTGCACATAGTTAGATATGAATAGAATAAAATTTGTTTTATAATTATATGTCTTCTAACATGCATAATAAAAAAGGAAATTTATATTGTTGGAAGACAGTCAGGCATGCCTCAGAGATATTGTGCTTAAGTTTCATATTACTTCAAGAAAGCAGGTATGACAATAAAGACTCATGAAAATTTAATTTCCAAGTGAAATTACAAATTGTGTTCATATACTATATGCAACTAATAGTGAACAGTAACAATAGGTAAATTAGAACAATGTATGTATCTTAATTAAAAAGTAGTTGTTAAAAAGTGGAGGGGCCGGGCGGTGGCACTGGAGGTAAGGTGCCTGCCTTGCCTGCGCTAGCCTAGGACAAACCACGGTTCAATCCACTGGTTTCCCATATGGTCCCCCAAGCCAGGAGCAACTTCTGAGCGCATAGCGAAGAGTAACCCCTGAGCATCACCGGGTGTGGCCCAAAAACCAAAAAAAAAAAACTATAGTGGAAAAGATATTGACACCATATAATAGAAACAATACTGACAGACTTCAACAGTCTATCAGGATTGTCATAAACCATCAATTTATCAAAAAGCACTTCTGTTTTCTAATAGGATAAAGTTATATAATAATCAAGTCTCCTGGACCTTTATTTCCCAACCTGTATATGGACTAAAATGAATGATCCTTAAAATTGCATCCAGAAATTTAAAAATGTAAAATTAATATATAATTGACTAAAATATGAATTTTTTAATAGCACTAAAGTATATAGTACATAACATCTCTAACTCATAGTTCTGCCTATCATATATTTTCTTATATTTACTTATTTTATTCTTTCATTGGTTCACTAGTCCATTGACAGTTGTTCTGCATGTACCATCTCTATAGGACATATAAAAATGAATTATGTTTCTTTATATTCTCATTCTTTCTGGGGCCTTGACATCTGTATTTGATTTTCCCTTTGTTTTAATCACTGTGAGGTGCAGAGCTAAATTTTGTTGATAGTTGAGTTTCAGTTTTACAATATTCCAACACCCATCTCTTCACCAGTGCTCATTTCCTGCCACCAATTTCTCTGTTAAGTTCCCAATACCCTCACCTCATCCTCTGTCCACCTCTTCTCTCTCTCCTTTTAGGCACCATAGTTTGGATTCCTGTTACTGAAGGGGTATCATAAAGATCACTTTACTTCCTTTGACATCTATAGTTTTAGTTGTTTCAAAGCTTAATTATTGCATAGTGAAAAAAGTCAAACTATTTTCTGGCCTTAAATGGTCAGCCTATTATATTATATATAAATAAACAACAATATTTCCTATAAGCAATTGTTACACTAGAACTTTGCTTGTAAGAATGTGACCAAATGCCCCCTTATGCGCTGATAATGCTAGGTGGTATTATTCCTTTTAATGGGCACATTAAAAGAAAAAATACTATACATATAAATAAATTCTTATCTAATAGAGATAGGAACACACAAATCTTGTGGTGCAATGGAATCTTACACCCTGAACATTGACATGATGACCTGGGACAGGACTCAGAGGTTTGGGCATTTTCCAGTCACCCATGAACCAGGGAAGCTATCTACGAAACATCCAAAGTTGTCTGTGACATCATCTGGAAGCAATCCTCTACCAGGGAAGACCCTACTCTACTACTACTCTGACATCGATTTACTTAAGTGTCTTCCCTTAACACTGAGAAGATTTAAACAGCAACAATTACCTGCATACTGGACAGGGCTTGCTGCATTGCCCTTTAATTGTGAGTTAAAATTAGACGCTGCTCCGCACCATCCTGACTTCAATGTAGGATATAACAGATTCCAGGATCTTCAGTACAGAAACATGATACCAACCACAGAGACTGTGAAAAATATAACTGTATGGGCACTACAGACAATGACCGGGATTGGACAAACTAGTTTGTCTGGAGCCTAGAAATGGTCTTATGTCAGGAAACTTCAAGGGTAGGGTCTCCTTGTACTTGGGCTAAGGTTTTTCCTTTCCATGACCCCCTTATTTTGGTGGGCCCATGCAAACAATAATTGCCACTCTAACATTGTTTTTACAATGCTCCTTTGACTCTAAACCTGTAAGAAACACTGGTAAAATATCTGGAGCTGCATATATGCTTTTAGTTGCACTAGCATTCTGGGGGATAAAGGAGGGAGATTAGGGATATATGCTTGGAAGCAGGGATGAAGGGAGGGCAACACTGGTGGTGGAAATGCCCTCATTTATTGTCACTGCGTACCTTAAATATCACTGTGCTTATGTTATGTTACTATATTATGTTATGCTAGTTCACCTCAATGCGTTAATCAATTTTGTCTCTTGAATAAATTCTTTTTTGGGGGGGGGGGATTTTTGGGCCACACCCGGCGACGCTCAGGGGTTACTCCTGGCTATTCGCTCAGAAGTCGCTCCTGGCAGGCACAGGGGACCATATGGGGAACCAGGGGATCGAACCGTGGTCCGTCCTAGGTTAGCGCAGGCACCTTACCTCCAGCGCCACTGCCCGGCCCCCTTGAATAAATTCTTACAATAAAAAAAAAGAATGTAACCAAACATGCACTGAAGTGTTCTCTGGTGAATATATTTCTCTAATATGAATTGATTTTACTGTGCTTACTTCTCTGAAAAATGTCTTAGCTCTCAACCATCTATTAATGCTACCTGTGCTAAATTAACTTTTCATAATGTATTATACCTGGACATAAAAAAAATTCTTCAGACAATATACTTCATATTGCAGGTACTGCAGCTTTCATCAGCTTGTTCATTGGTTCAAGTTCATTAATAAAACAATGATCAAAAGAAAAGGCCTCAGGCATAAACACAGCCAGAGCAAAATTCTAGATGATGATTTACACTCATCTGTAATAAATTTTTCCATCATGTAAGATTTTTATTTTAAGCAAGAAGTTGATGGCTTTGTAATAGAGTTTTGCTTCTAAATCTTACCTTTCAGCTTTGAAAGTCCTGACTCTATCACAGGCTCTCATACGAGTGATTGCTAGCACACATCTCTAAAATTCAAAGCTACTCACTTGTATTTGGTTAATTATATGGAAACTTGTGAGGGACAAACAGAATACAGAATACAACCTGTGTTAATTTACAAAAACACCGTCTACTCTTCAAAATTTTGTTTTAAGTGCAATTTTTTTTCGAAGAAAAGGGGCAGGAGAGATAGCGTGGAGGTGTGGCTTTTGCTTTGCATGAAGAAGGAAGGTGGTTTGAATCTCAGCATCCTATATGGTCCCTGGAGCCTGCCAGGAGCGATTTCTGAGCATAGAGCCAGGAATAATCCCTGAGTGCTACCAGCTGTGACCCAAAACCAAATACATACATACATATATGTATATATTTGTATGTATATATTTATGTATTTATATATTTATGTATATATGTAAACATATATAAATATATATCCTAGCAGTTTAGAATAATTATGAGTTTCCTGGTTTTAATAGATGCAAATTGATGGCTGGGGAGCTTGTATAGCAGGGAATGTAATTACCTTGCTTCCATCCATCCTGGGATCATTCTCAGCATTACATATGATTCCCGGAGCATTTCTAGGAATGATCTCTGAGCACAGAAACAGGAGTAGATCCTAATCAAAGCAATTGATAGTACAAATACTTTCCCCATTAAAAAAATTAGATTTAAAGTCACTCTCCAATCAGTACCATTTTTAATGGTGAGTTTTATTAACATTTTATTTCTGAAAGCAACCTTAGTCTGGAGATGGTGATCTTTGTTTTGCATAATAGATTATGTATAATATTAATTTGGTACATATTAATTAAATCAATACAAAGTTATAAAAATACTGTGAAACATTAATTAATTTAATGCCCTAGCTTTTCACATAAATTGTTGCAATACCCTTTTTTAAATATTTTACAATGTGTTTGAAAAGTAATTAGGATCCTTGAAAGATAATGTTCAATAAGAGTCACTTGAGGGGCCGGGCGGTGGCGCTGGAGGTAAAGTGTCTACCTTGCCTGCGCTTGCCTAAGACAGACCGTGGTTCAATCCCCCGGTTCCCATATGGTCCCCCAAGCCAGGAGCGACTTCTGAGCGCATAACCAGGAGTAACCCCTGAATGTCACCGGGTGTGGCCAAAAAAAAAAACAACAACATTGCATGTGTTAATTACCTTAATCATAATTAGTTTATAATATTTATATAAAATCATTAAAATGTATACCTAAGTTGCATACATAGTTTGCTTCTTATTTGTCCTTCAAAAATTGTGATGCTAAAGTGAAAATCAATGATAGTATTAACCCTGAATACTGATCACTGATTCAAGAGGTTTAGCAATTGGCAGCTTCTGACCTAGTCCCCACTATTCATTCATTTAAATATAACTATTGCATAGATGAAGCAATTTCTAATTTGCACAAACATCAGTCCCCTGAGGCAAGCTTTAATTTCTCTTGAAAGATTTTTTTCCCCTGAGGATACCCCTCATCATGTTTTCATCATAGTTAAAGGGAATACTATTTCTATTACACTCACCATATCTTAGTAATGTGAAATTAGGTATCATAAAGGTGTTTTAGGTATTTTAATTACTTCCATTTCATCAGATTGCTAAATGAGAACATAGTCCTTTATTAGGTTGGAATGTCTTTATTGATGAACTGCTTCTCCTTGATTGAAGAGGTAAGGGGTGAGGGCTTTAGTTCCATTATTTTAGAATACTAACACCATCTGTTATTTAAAGGGCTTAGGTAGAACATGTCTCCCAAAAATGCTTTTCCTATGAAATAGTATTAAAAGAAATTAATAGAGATACACTGGTGCTACATTAAAATGCCAACTCTGACCTTTCAAGATCAGAACAATCATAGACAGCTATGATTAATGATTAATGGTAGAAGATCCATATTTATAAATCATAATCTACAAAGACAGATATGGTTATAGTACAATACGAAGCACTCAGATTCAGTTTTTGATACACTTATCTATTTCTTAATTGTAACTATCCTTAAAACTGGTTAAAATGTGCTTTTTTAAGGATATTTGTAAGTTTAACCACATCAGTTCATAATATAGTTAGTGAATATATTTAATGAGTAACTATGCATTTAAATATTATGCTTAAATTTTTGTAGGACATATGCTATTCACATTTTAGAATCAAATTAGGCAAATATCTAGAAAGTTCAGCATGTAGTTCCAGTCTTCAACTGAAAAAATCTGTCAACATTTCTTTCTAGTTTCCACAACAAGTTGCAAGAGACAATGCAGAGAGCTATAAATATTCCAAAGATCTCTCTGCAACCCTGTGCTATGGACTGGTGGAAATATCATTATTTTTAGCATGAGCTTGGCAATAGGTGCAAAAATGAAGTTGAAAGAACCTGTTAGCATTTACTGTTTTCTAAGTATTTAGAAATTGGTAATTCCAGTATCTGGGAAAGGGGCTTCAGATTCATTTCCATTAACCATTTCTCTTTGCCTATTCCTCTATTTTCATACACAAAACATACATACACCGTAATATGCCATATATAAATACATATACTCAAACCTTTACAGCATACACATGTATTTTGAGGGAGGAATAGAAATAGATTCTTCCTTCTTACTTTTTTCTGGAAACATAATCATGGCTTTTAATCACTAGATGAAGCAAATTAAATGCACATCACTATCCTTAATTTGGGTCATATGGCACATTTTCAAAAATTCTATTTTGGGGCAGACATGGTGGCACTAGAGGTAAGGTGTCTGCCTTGCCAGCGCTAGCTAGGACAGACCGCGGTTCGATCCTCCGGCATCCCTTATGGTCCCCCAAGTCAGGAGCAACTTCTGAGCAAATAGCCAGGAGTAACCCCTGAGCGTTACTGGGTGTGGCCCAAAAACCAAAAAAAAAATTCTATTTTGATTATGATACCCCTACTAAACTTTGTTGACTTGCTCATTTCTTGCACACTGCCAAATCAAGGTCACATGTAAGCCTGCCAAATCCCCTTCATATTTTCATTTCTCCTTCCTTACAAAATCAAATCAAACTGGATTTATGCCTGTGACTTCCAAGCCAGATGATATTTTCACACAGTATACTTTTCCCTTGACTTCCTATTTTATTCTCAGTCACCACCTTTTAAAAAGTATTTCAAAATGTCACTTTCTTCACATGCTTGTGATATACTTTATGCTATCTTGTATGATGCATTCCTCTTAGTATATTCAGAGTGGGACTATCCTAATGACATTTTGAAATCATTGACAATTTCTCTTGAACCTGGATTATAATCATAACACTGCATATGGTTCTTTCAAGTCCCACCAGAAATGATTTCTCAGCATAGAACAGGGAGTAAACCCTAATCACATCCATATATGACCCCTCCCCAAAAATAAAAAAAAACTGCTAAAAGCAGAACAAAAGTTTTCTACCTGGTCTTTCAGTGAGTGGTAGGAAGAATCACAAAAGAAACTCATGTACCTGAAATTCTCAAGTCCTTAATCAAAGACTAGTTTAAAGTATTTATTGATTTGGGGTCGGCAAGGTGGCACTAGAGGTAAGGTGTGTGCCTTGCAAGAGCTAGCCAAGGAAAGATCGCGACCGGGGTTCGATCCCCCAGCATCCCAGATGGTCCCCCAAGCCAGGGGCAATTTCTGAGCGCTTAGCCAGGAGTAACCCCTGAGCATCAAACGGGTGTGGCCCGAAAAAACCAAAATAGTATTTATTGATTTATAAATTTTAGACATGGATAGAGAACAGTATAGGGAATGAGTTGACATGATGAACATCTGTAAAATAAAAATGTTGATCATAGTTGTTTCTGGTGAATGTAAATTTGGAAATGTCTTTCCACTTTTTTTAAACCTAGAGAAATTTTCTTCCTATATACTGAAGCCTGGTTATCTCAGAAAATCTTATAAGAAAAAGATCTGCAATCAGGACTTTAACATACAGCCAAAAAGCAGCTAAATCTGTGGTTCAGGAGCAAAGTAAAAGAACAGAAGCAATGCTGGGTATTTTACAATGTTCTTTTATTGCAAGGTTCATTTCTAATAAGAAGAAAGGAGGATGTCAATTTCAAAGCCACTTTAACTGCTTCTTTAAAAAACAGATTGTTTTTTACTTGGACTGGCCTCAGTGATCTTTAATTATGCAGCATGAACAACTGCAAAAATTAATTAGAAAGCGGGGCAGGAGAGATAACATGGAGGTAGGGCATTTGCCTTGCACACAGAAGGATGGTGGTTCAAATCCTGATATCCTATATGGTCCCCTGAGCCTGCCAGGAGCGATTTCTGAGCATAGAGCTGGGAGTAACCCTTGAAGGCCACCAGGTGTGACCCCCTCCCTCCCCCCCAAAAAAAAAAACCAATGAGAAAAGAAAGTTAATTAGAAAGCATATCCTTGTTTAGGAACATTCTCATAAATGTGTGTTCAGAAATGGTGTACTGGAAAAAATATCACTTTGAACATACCAAAGAGCTTAGTCTTTGTGGAGGCTTGAAAGTTAGTTCAAAGGAGGGTGTTTGCCTTGCTCACAGGCAATTCAAAATCGATCTGCAATCTCCGTTTTCATTTCCAGAGGTCTACCAGTAGTAATTCCTAGGTACAGAGCCAAGAGAAGTAAGCCCTGAGTATTGTCAGGTGTGGCCCAACAAAGACAACAACAAAAATAGAACAAAAGGAAATCTTGTGGAGAAAAAGTAAACAAACAAAAATATTGAGCTGTTAAGCAAAGGAGAAAGAAAAGATTAAATGTTATGCTGGAGTTTTAAAAAAGGCAAATTAAAAGCTTGTCTGTCTCAACTGAGTTCATTGATTGACCTCAGTCTGAGCTCTGAAACAGTTGAAAGATGATACCCTGCCTAACTCCAGTTGAGAGATGTTTCCAAGCCATTCAATTCCCATTTAGCAGAAGGAAATTGATTTCCTATTGAAGCCTACAAGTTTCAAAGGATGTACCAGATCATATGAAATTTTGGAAGTATTGTTAGGGGCAGGGACTTCATTGTATCTTAGATTTTTCAAGTAATCCAAACAACATCCAAAAAGATTATCAGGATCAAATAAGAGTTATAATCCCATGTGCAAGGAAAGTTCACATAGATGCAAGTTCTGAAGCAGATGAAAACAAAAAACAACAAGAAATCTATGTCAAGTTTACAAAATGGGATAAATAGCTGGGTTTCATGAAATAAGACAGGGAAGGAAAGCATATGACAAAGGCCATGTTCTACTGTAAGTAGGATTATGCCCTTATGATATATCTATTTTTCTAATGAAAGGTTTTTTTCATGGAGATAAGTCTAAATCTAGATAAGATCCATAATTGCTGCTTTTCTAAGTGGTCACCATCAATGGTAAAAATTTCACTTGCAGCATTAATTCACCTCAAACTAACTGCACACTAAGTTCCTAATGTGGTCAGGGGTTATTCCTGCCTCTGCGCTCAGAAATAACTCCTGGCAGGCTTGGGGGACCATATGGGATGCCAGAGATGTAACACAGGTTGGTCATGTGCAAGCAAATGCCCTACTAGCTGTTCTATCACTCCGGCACCACTAAAGTACTAGAACTTTTAAGTTTTGCTTAGTTGCCAGGGAAGAGATACACACTAAACAATGTGGGAGTTCTAGTCTTCGATATGCAGAAGAATTCAAGCTCCTTTTTTTACTTAGTATATGTTTAAAAGTAAAATATGAATGATAGCACAGAGGACACAACATTTGCTTTGTGTATAGTTAACCTGGGTTCAATTCCTGGCACCCCATATGGTTCTCCAAGTCAACTCGGAATAATTCCTGATCGCAATACAAAGAATAATCCCTGAACACCTCCTAGTCTGGTCCTAAATCCTAAAAATAGGTAGAATTTTGCTTTGAAAGAAACACCTTTAAAAAAAACCCAATTCTATATTAATGTACTCATTTCTAATTATTTTATTGTTAAATTATTCAAAAAATTCACCTTGGATAAATGTAAGCCTTTTCTATTATATTTTACCCCATTTTGAAGGGATAAAATTAAAAAGCTGTTATACATAAATTAACAAATAGTAAGTAATGAGAATAATACATATATTAACAAATAGTATGCACATAGCCTTTTGTACATTCAAATTTACATATATTTATTGAATTATTTTCTACTAATCTTTGATAATGCATTAATTTTAGCTATATTACACTTAGCATTTTATCTCATATTTAGGGTCCCAAGATTATAAGCCCTCTCTTCAGACGACATCAAAGCCCCTATATTTAGTGGCATAACTAAATCTCCGAACCATAGAGTCAACAACACCGAAGACAAAACATCCAAACCTCAACATGTGAACTTAAAATACTTCATGTCAAGGTGGTGGCAAAGGGAAGGAAGGGGAGAACCTGGGAACATGTTGGAAGCTATAAGACTTAGAGAGCACAATGGAGTCTCTGATGCCTAAGAAGTCAAAGGCCTGTGTACCTCAACATGCGAACTTAAAATACTTCATGTCAAGGTGGTGGCAAAGGGAAGGAAGGGGAGAACCTGGGAACATGTTGGAAGCTATAAGACTTAGAGAGCACAATGGAGTCTCTGATGCCTAAGAAGTCAAAGGCCTGTGTACGTGACAGGCTGCTGGTGGTGCTTCCCCCATGAACCTAAAAGAAAGAACTGACCACAAAGAGAGACATTACCAGAGGTCAATGGTTAAGCAAGAACAAACATGCTATGTAAAGGCTACAAGTTAAGATTAGATCTATAGCACTGTTAACAGAGCACCCCATGACCACTTATGGCAAATGTATAACTCGCTGAAAACCCCCCTGACATATTTGATGTATGAGAATGTTATGGTGGAAAAGTACTTAATCACCCCTTCCCCTCTTTTATCTGAAAACGTGCTCATGTTATATAAGCTAGCCCCCTGCTTTAATAAAATTCCTCTTGATCAGAATCCTGTCTTGAGACCTTTCTCTCCCAGCCTCTTATTTTTCAGATCGGATCCCGCTCGTGACTCAAGAATAACTTGGCGACTCTTGAACTCCCCTGCAGGTCAGGGTCTCGGGGGTCGCAGGAACATAGGTGGAAGGAAGTTGACACTGGTGCTGGCATTCATAATAAAGCATTATGTCTAATACATCTAAAATTTTTTCTAAAATGTATCTGAATATTGTTTCAGAAATCTGATGGCTTCTTTCTCCATGAAGTCTTGATTTTGTTTGTTTGTTTGTTTTTTGTTTGTTTGTTTTTGGGCTACACCCAGTGATGTTCAGGGGTTATTTCTGGCTCTGTGCTCATAAATCACCCCTGGCTTGGGGGTCCACGTAGAATATCGGGTATAGAGCCACAGTTCAGACCAGGTCAGCCATGTGCAAGGCAAACACCCTACTGCTGTGCCACCACTTCAGTCCCAAATACTGAATTTTAAACTCTGGAAAAATAAATTTTTCTTATAAAAATAAATTTCCTGTGGGAAAAAAAAACAGGAAATTACTGGAACACTGACTTTCCTCACACACACACACACACACACACACACACTCTGGTGCATGCATGTGTGCACTCACACACATTATCAAATTACATTATGGTTCCTCTAATCAATAGTACACGGCATATTTTTTTTTTTGGTTTTTGGGTCACACCCGGCAGTGCTCAGGGGTTACTCCTGGCTCCATGCTCAGAAATTGCTCCTGGTAGGCACGGGGGACCATATGGGGCACCGGGATTTGAACTGATGACCTTTTGCATGAAAGGCAAACGCCTTATCTCCATGCTATCTCCCGGGCCCCGTACAGGGTATATTTGATCAGATTTTTTTTAAAGACTTTTATTTTTTATGGTATGTTTTTATTTTTTAGCCACAACTGGCAGGACTCCTAGGTCTGCACTGAGGAATTACTCCTGGCTGACTTGGAGATCAGATGGGGTGCTAGAAAAAGAACCTTGGTCTGCCTCATGCAAGGCTAGTTGCTTACCCACTGCAGATTTTCCTTCGTCCTAGGGAAGTAAAACAAGTGCACAGTGCTCAGAAATGAATATTTTTAATCACACTCAATATTAATATATTGAAGAATTATAGCAAATGACATTCATTATCTTTGATATCTCTAGATAACTCTATTCTTGATAGAATTCTTCTTTATTATTTCTATTCATTACATCCTCATTGATGCACATTTTGCAGGCATCGTTGTGGAATTCCTTGCTATACCAATTATTGAGTCTAGAACCAGGTTTCACCTATCGGTATTTCATATCAAAGAAATATTTAACACTGCATTAAAAATCAATGAGGTGTGGCCAGAGTGGTAGCACAGTATTAGGGTGTTTGCCTTTCATGCGGCTGATCCAAGATTGACATGGGTTCGATCCCGGTATCCCATATGGTCCCCCAAATCAGGAGCAATTTCTGAGCTCAGAGCTGGAGTACCCCTGAGCGCTGATGGATGTGGCCAACACCACCCCCCCACCACCACAGCCAAATCAATGAGGTATGGGACGCATGCTGAGAACAGGGGTGGAGGGAGGACAACACTGGTGGTGGAAAAGGTCCTAATTCACTGTCACTATTTATTTTAAATATAACTGTGAAAGACTTTTAGTTCACATTGATCACAATAAAAAATATTTAAAGAAAAAAATAATGAAGTTAAGGACCTTTTGCAAATCAAATATCCCTTTTGGGCCCTCTCCTCAAGAGACCCTTTGACAAAATAACATATGAATAGATATATGATGGATATTTTGGGTGCACCTTAGAGGAACTTTTTCTCATGCCAGATAGTGTATGGCTTTTTGGAACCAGTGATAGGATCCTCACTATGTGGCCATCTCAACTGAAAGTCATTTCTTCCACTTCCGATGGTGGCCACCTCTACTCTTGAAGATATTTTGTCAATAGTAAAAGTTACTTTTACTATCTATGTCGTTCAGTTCTGTTCAATTTTATCATAAACTTTGTTTAATACATTCAACATAAAATCGAATATATTAAATCAACTTGTAGAACACCTGACTAGCATGTACAAGGACCTGAGCTTATTCTCTGGCATCATATGACAGATGTCAAAAAAATGTGTGCAACCTTCAGGTTTGCAATTGAGTATAACTGTGGCATTTCCCAGAACTACAAGATGTTTCTTTCATGACCTAAGAGCACCACTGGCCTGTGTAGACAAAACTCAACCAAAAATTTAAGATACAACCCCAGTTGCAGAGCACCAGGAGCCTCTTGTGTGATCTATGTGTTTATTTTTGTTTTGGAGGCCACACCAACTGTGCTCAGAATTAGTCCTTGGCTGTGATCAGGCATCACTTGTTTTGGGTCTGAGGTCCAGGAAATCAAACCTGTTTAGCTATATTGTATGAGAAGCACCTTGCCATCTTTCCAGCTCTATGTTACTTTTTTAGAATCATCAGAACCTTACATGGATTCTTAATAACCAGAGTAATTTCACATTCAGTTCCTTGTTACTGAGCATTCAATGAATGTCAGGTGATACTCTGGTATTTCTAAGAATGTATTTCTAAGAGTTCTAAGTAGTAAGCACAATAATTATTTTCATTTCAGACTTGAGTTTTCACATTTAACCATCAGACAATATTGCTCTCCTTTCTATTCTCTAGGTCACTGAGCCAAAACTAATCCACTGGCCCTAATGGCAGACACAGCTAACACTATCATTTTATCAAGTCAGAAATTATCTTTATACTGAGCTTTATAATAGCAGATTACAGAGAACTATAGTATTCTTTGAATACTAGACCATTTCAGAAATGTTCTGTGAAGATGCAATGGTTCCTAAGAGAATGGAATTAAGTCAAGATCTCAGGATAAAATCAGACTTCCAAATCACAGGCACAGAAAACTATTATTTTTTCATCTCACAGAAGGAGAAATTCCCCAGGGAGAGGGTAGAATGTATACTCAGGAGAGTATCAACCATTAAAAGATTTAATTTTGATATAAATGTATAAGCTGAACCCTACATCTTTTAACCAGTTTTATCCAATATCTAAATAATTTTTAAACATTTGTAAATACAATTATTTTAAATAGAGTATACTTTGATCATATTAAAATATACAAGCAAACAGTGGGCTATGGAAATCCCAAATAGTTTCTGTGAGATGGTAATGAGATGTAATTACATTTCCTCAAGGGCATTCGCCTCCAGATAGAGATACTTTTTTGTTTGTTTGTTTTGTTTTTTGGGGGTTCTTTTGCGGGGAGGCAGCACCCAGTGACGCTCAGGGGTTACTCCTGGCTATGTGCTCAGAATTTGTTCCTGGCTTGGTGGACACCAGGGATCAAACCACGGTCCTTTCTAGGCTACTGTCGAGCAAGGCAGATGCCTTACTGGTCCTGCCACTGCTCTGGCCCCGAGATACTTCTATTTAATCTAATCATGTGCTGTGTTTAAATTCTATTTTAAACAAATGAGATTATGATAAATTATTAGTATCCTCTAGCTAATAAATTTTTGTTTGCTTCACAAAAAAGCTAATTTCTTGACTATATGTATGTTTGACAAGTAACTCTTTGGATGATTTATTAACTTTGTGTAAAATGATCCTACAGTCATCAAATACTAGTCCTGATTTGCATGGGAATATTCCATAAAGACTGAGTAAATAAAGGCAAAAGAGTTAAATAAATTTTCAAGTGATAAACATTTTTAAAAGTTCATATTAAGTATATGTAAATATATATACATATATGATATATACATATACATATAAATATATATAAAATACATATACATATTATATGTACTGCAAACAATAAGAAAAAGCACTAGAGGAAAAGTCCCTTAAACAATGCAGAAGGAACTAGGGAACTACTTTTATAGTGCTAATTAATAATAATTAACTTATTAGTTACCAACAATTATGTTTGCTACCAGAAAAATAAAGATCAAAATCTTTTGTCCACTCCATACTAATTAAATCATTCATATATATATATATATATATATAGGTCTGGCTTCTCCACAAGAATTTCATCTTTTTTTAAATTTATTTAAATAAAATGCATCACTGTTTACATAGTCAATTATAATTCATATAAGTTTCTAGATAAGTTGTTTCCTGATAAGTGAGAGCAAAGTTATTAAAATATTGAAAGAAGGGTGGCTCGAACCCTGGCATCCCATATAGTTCCCCGTGCCTTCCAGAAGTAATTTCTGAGTGCAGAGCCAGGAGTAACACCCTGAGCATTGGCAGGTGTGACCCAAAAAAACAATAAATAAAAAAACAAATTAAATTAAATATTGAAAGAAAAGTCGCTTGAGAGATACCACAGCTGTAGGGTATTTGCCTTGCATGTGACCTCCCTGAGAGGGACCCGGTTCAATTCCTTGCATCCCATATGGTCCCCCAGCCTGCCAGGGGCAATTTCTGAGTGCAGAGTGACAAGCCAGGAGCATCCCCTGAGCGCCTCCAGGTGTGACAAAAAAACCAATCAATCAATCAATCAAGTTTAAAAACATTTTTAATTAAAATAAAAAAATAAATAAAAAGGAAAAGAGGAAAATAAAAAAGAAAGAAAAGGTACAGTAGCAAGCACATTTGTGAAAATTATTGAATCTCCAATGAAATCATTAAACTGGCAGATGATTTAGTTACCTCTTGTTGTTAACTGTACAATCTGTTAAATTGGTGCATTCCTATAGGGATGACAGCATTAAAGAAATCAAATTTTACAGAGATCGGGAGCCTGGCGGTGGCGCTGGAGGTAAGGTGCCTGCGCTAACCTAGGACGGACCGCGGTTCGATCCCCCGGTTCCCCATATGTTCTCCCGTGCCTACCAGGAGCGACTTCTGAGCGAATAGCCAGGAGTAACCCCTGAGCATCACTGGGTGTGCCCCCCGCAAAAAAAAACAAACAAAAAATTTTACAGAGATTGAAAGCATTATTACTGATATTACTATTTTTAGGGGCATGTTCTCAGCTGCCAGACCTCCCAGGAAAGGGAAGGTCTAGGGATAGGATACCCATACTCTCTCCAAAAAACTCTGGTGGTATCGCCCACAAACCAGGGTACCTAATGTGTAGCAGATCGGTGTCCCTGAAGGGAATCAGAATCAGTAATGAGGTAGAGACATCAGGAAATGGTAATTCTGGTACACAATATTTTAAAGTAAACCCATACTTGTAAAATACTATTTGATGAAAGTTCAGCCAGTCTATTCAATCTGAAATGTTAGTATTTGTGGTAATAATTAGTGAAATTTGACATGTAGGTTTATGTACATATGTATATATATATGTATGTACATACAATGAACCATTATAATGTATTGCCCATAAATTTCACTTCCAGCACTCTGCTTAAAAAATGATTCTACTCCCATAGCTTTAGTTTCTTTATTTGTAAAATGAATGATTTTGAAAGTTTTTAATAGCTCAAAAATCCTGTACTATGATTAATGGTTAATCTTCATGGCAGAGAGAAGAAATCTGACACATTTACCCGAAGAGTTTTGTTTGGTACCATTTATCCAAACCCCAGGAGATTTTGATTTATTATATCTCCCTTCTCTGGACCTCCTTCAAAGCACTCTAACAACACGCTGAGAAAAATAAGATTCCAAAAGTCAGAAACCATTTTCTAACTTGTTTTGAGAAGCAAGGTATTGATGGAAAAATTTGTAGCATTTTGGGCTGGTTTTCAAACATGGAAGGACTTTTAGTTGCATAAAGCATAAAGCAAACTAATGTCTAATAAATTACAAAGCAAGATAATTCTTCTGTCCTAAAAATACAAAACCTGGAGTCATTCGATGCTACTCACTGAGCTGCTGAACTAGTCTAGCCTCAGAGCCCAGCCTTTTCAAATGTCCAATGCCTTGGCTCTTTGGTAGGCCGACAAACTGGAATAACTTTCCTTTGTAACCTCAGGTCTCTTCATAAACTCTGCAATAGAGCATTAGATGTCTTAGTGGCTAAGGACTCAAATCAATAGATTTTAAGAGACAAGAGTAAAATTGTTTTCTTAACACTAAAGCGCAGTGTCAAATCCATTGAATTTTTTAGTCTAATCAGTCACGAGAGTCACAAATCCAAGAGAAGAAATGAGGTTCAACATCAGAATGAAGGAATTTCAGAGAATTTTCAACTATCTTGAGTCAATGATCTAGCCCACCAGTATATTAGACCACCAAGGAATTATATTTAATAAGCATAAGCTGTCATGTGAATTACCCCAATTGCAGACCTACTTCCCCTGCATAGTCACTCCTCTTCTTAACTGTCTGCATCTTTGTTAAGATGGCTCTTATCTTGTCAGACAGAAGTAACCTCCCCACTGATATCCACACAGTAAATTTTTTCATGCATGTCTCATAATATTATGATTATTAATTTAATTTTTTGTGTATCTTTATTTTCTACTTCACTATGAGATGGTACTCGTTATATTTAATCAATGATTTATTTAGCAAATTTATTTAGCAATGACTACCACATATTGTAGTGGTTTAGTAGTTTTTAAATGAATACATACTTATAATGATAATTGACACTAAGTAGAAATACAGAAGAAGTCTGCAGCAAAGAATTAAAGAAAAAACATTTCATAATTAAAACACTGGCTGGATCCTTGAAGTTAATCAGGTTACTTTAGAATATTCCCCTAGTTTGAAAAACTGTCTTAAAGAAAGAACTATCTTAAAGAATATCTTAAAGAAATGAAATTTCTTAAATATCTTAAATAAATGAAAAAATTTAACTTAGACTTTAAAATTTCATAATAATTGCAGCAGTGAAAATGCTTTTTACAAAAATCTTTAAAAATGCAATGCTCCCTAGATTTTCTATCACTCAATCTATCACCAATTTTCTATCACTCAAAGGAAATGTGGAATTGTTTTTATACTATCTACTATCAAACAATGCTAGCTTAATATAGGTAAAATCTATCCCAGGCATAAGAAAATGATTTTCATCTAATGTATTTTATGGATATAGTAACCTGGTTAATACTTTTGCATTATGCTAAACATAGAGATGGGACCAGCTTGCAGTTGAGGAGAAATAATTTTATATGATGAAAATATTACATGTAGGATTCGCAGAAAATATCATTTTTATATTCAAATTTAACATCATTTTTATGATGTGAAATACATTATGAGAGCCAGTCACTGCTTTCATGCTCTGAATTTTAGATAATTACTTTTACACTTAAAGATTGTTTACCGTCCTTATATTACTCTGCCCAAAGATGTTATAAATTATTGACTCAAACTCTCTTTTAAAAGATAAATTAAAAAAAAATCTCAGGACTGGAACAATAGTCCAGCAGGCTAAGGTACTTGCCTTATACATAGCTGACCTAGGATTGATCTCCAGCTCTGCATATGCTTCTTTGTGTCCTGCCAGGAATAATAGATCCTTGAACACAGAGCCAAGAATAAGCCCTGAGCATAGCAGGATGTGGTCCTCAAACCTAAGCAAATAAATACATTTTAATTAATTCAAAGCTCTACAAAGAGTGTTTTCACAATCGAAATGATTAACCGTAAGGGACACATTCCCATTTGTTATAGTCCTGGAGGGCGGGGTTCTCAAATCTGTCAGAGCCTGAATCGGGACTAGAGCAGACCTTGAGATATTAGTTCTATTTTATATCTCTGCCAGAATACAACTGCAAGCTTTCCCCAAGACTACCACTGCAGGTTCCAAGCTCCCCAATTCCCTACTTGTCTTCTTGCTTTTTTTCTCTTGACCTTCTTTAACAGCAGAGTG
Organism: Crocidura indochinensis; assembly: GCA_004027635.1. Lineage (NCBI taxonomy): Eukaryota > Metazoa > Chordata > Mammalia > Eulipotyphla > Soricidae > Crocidura > Crocidura indochinensis. The sequence goes on from PVKC010003774.1 coordinate 28,604, forward strand.
AGGTTACTATGCATACAGTACACCTGCTCACAAAATTGATTTAAAAAATTTAATGGCTTTTCCTAACTTTATTTATTTTTTTTTTGGTTTTTGGGCCACACCCGGTGACACTCAGGGGTTACTCCTGGCTATTCACTCAGAAGTCGCTCCTGGCAGGCACGGGGGACCATATGGGGAACCGGGGGATCGAACCGTGGTCCATCCTAGGTTAGCGCAGGCACCTTATCTCCAGCGCCACCGCCCAGCCCCGGCTTTTCCTAACTTTAAATTGAAATCATAAATTATTACACAACCTTAACAGAATTTTAACACTCAAATCAAGATAGCTTTATGAAAATTTGAAAAAAAATTTTAAGTAAAGATAGTATTTGTCTTCAAGGATAATCTAAGACAGCGATTTTCAACCACTGTGCTGTGACACACTAGTGTGCCGTGAGATATGGTTTGGTGTGCCATGGAAAAAAATTCAATTTCCTCTGAAACATGTGACTTTGGCTCACAATTAGTACAAACAGGCCCAGGTTTTGCAGTAAGTACGTAAACAGAAATATGAACAATTACAAAATACTTTATTTCATAATTGAGTAATTATAAGATAATTTCTTTGTGTTTATTTGATTCCTATTCAAGAGAATTACTTTCTATATAGTCAATATAGGCACAGAGTTAAACATTTTCTAATGGTGGTATGCTTCTTGATTTGCACAAAAAAAGGCTGAAAAACACCAGTCCAAGACAATGTTCCTCAGCTTTTTAAACCAATTTAACAGCATCTGTCCTGAATACAGTCCATGGACAGGCAGTTATATATATATATATGACAAAGGTGACTTTTGACATTTCTACTCCTACAGAGGAACCATGGACTGATAACCGAATAATGCGGATCTAAGAAGTTTCTCCTGAAAAGTGACTGATGATTCTCCAACCAATCCCTTTCCCATCTTCCAAGAATTATCTTCTCTTATTTTCTGCCTCAGATTTTAGTTAATGTTTGTTGATAAACATGAATTGGATATTAAGATAGGAATGCAGGTTATGAAACTCAAGTGCATCTAATATCTGAGAGTTCTGAAGCAAGTATAATTTCCACTCTGGTAATCTTTATATTTGATTTGGGGGCAGTTTTTAATTAATAGCAAATATCAACAGTGCTTACTCATATTTTACATACTAGCATAGTTCTTTAGAGATCAGTATTAAGCAGAATTAAGCTCCTCTATATGCCTATGCAGTGAACACTGAATTGAAGGAATGACAATAATTTGCTGCATATCCCAAAACTCTCTTACTTTTGGTTTCTTGGTCTGTCAAGTCTTTTCACTCTTGAGGTCCAGGCATTTGCTGCTGTGTGTGTTAAGTGAACAAGTTACCATTTTAACTCAATCTAATACTGTGGTATCCTACAATACAGAAGCCTTCCACAATTATTATGTTAATTATTATTGTGTACTGTGTTTACAAACTATTATTTATGAGCTTCATGCATGAGTTATTCCAGCAACGCACACACACACCAGCATCTGTTTCTCTCTCATTAGTCCAGCATCCCTCATCTAACCTCTGGTTCTTTGATAAACTGAAGACAAGTCAGTTTCTATTGCCTTTAGCAATTTGTTTTTCCATTATTCTGTTTCTTCATAGCCTTTTATGTGACAGGTTATTCTATATCTGTTTTCTCCTTCTAACTTCACTCCTCATACTTTCTAGCTCCATCTAGGTGGAAGCTAATTGCTTGATTTCATTTTTTCTTACTGTCGAGTAGTGTTTCACTGTACATACTCATGACAATTTCTTTATCTGTTATCTGACCTCAGACATTTGGATTGTTTTCAAATTTTGTTTATTGTATTAAGTTATGCAATAAACATTGGAGTATAGATATCTTTTTAAATTAAGTTTTGAACCATTGGGAAAGAGTGAAATTGATATGGAAGGTTAATTCCTAGTTTTTTTGAGAAGTTTCAATCTTGTTTTCCTAAAAGTTGAACTAGTCAATATTCCCATCAGCCATGGATGAAGTGCTCATTGTTTTTATTTTCATTTCCCTGATGGTAAGTGATCCAGAGTATTTTTTCATATACTACTTAGCCATCATATGTCTTCTTTGAACATATTTCTATTCATGTCTGACTTACATTTTTATGTGTTTTTTTTTGTTTGCAATTTTGTTTTATGTCAGTAAGGTTATACCATTGTTTTATGTATCTTGAATATCAACCTATTATTTGGTAACTGGTGAGCAAATGTACTCTCTCAGTCAGTGGTATTTCATAATTTCCTTTGCAATCTAGCAATTCTTAGTTTGATATAGTCCCATTTATTTATCTTTGTTTTCAACTTTCTTGACAAAAGGATTAAAATCACAGAAGATACTTTGGTATTTAAATTCCATGAGGTATTCTACCTATATATTTCTCAATGCAACTTTTGGGTTCAGATATGATTTTGAAGTCATTAATCCATTTTGATCTGACTTTTGTGGATGGAGTGAGAAAGAAATATAAACATTCTTTTTATATTAAAAGCAGTAAAACTTTCTAGAATGTATAATATAAGATCACTAACATTGTGCCTATTAAAGTCCTTTATGAAAATTTTGAATAGAGTCACGTAATTGGAAACTTGACAAAGCAGAGTAGGTTTTAGACAATGAAAGGAAAATCAGATACTACCATTATCTTAGGACCTGAAAAATCTGGCATTTCATGGTAGAAATGATTCACCAATCACAAAAGGACAAAGAAAAATAAATCTAAGCTTGTTTACAAATTTTAGGATATAAGTACCCTTAAGAATTGGCTACAAGGGGCCGGGCGGTGGCACTGGAGGTAAGGTGCCTGCCTTGCCTGCGCTGGCCTAGGACGGACCATGGTTTGATCCCCCGGTTCCCATATGGTCCCTCAAATCAGGAGCGACGTCTGAGCACATAGCCAGGAGTAACCCCTGAGTGTCACCGGGTGTGGACCAAAAACCAAAAAAAAAAAAAAAAAAAAAAAAAAAAAAGAAAAAGAAAAATTGGGCCTGGGAGATAGCATGGAAGTAAGGCGTTTGCCTTTCATGCAAAAGGTCATCGGTTCGAATCCCGGTGCCCCATATGTTCCCTGTGCCTTCCAGGAGCAATTTCTGAGCATGGAGCCAGGAGTAACCCCTGCTTGGTGTGACCAAAAACCACACACACACACACACAAAAAAAAAAGAATTGGCTACAAGACTCAGAGTTCAATCCACATAAAACACATTTTAAGAAAACATACAAAATGATGTTAAATAAGAACATTGCATTAGATTGACCTCTAAAACATGCACATGGCAATAGCTGAGCTAACACAAAAGCATAATTTATGATTTAATTCTAGCAGTTGGAATTCATTATAATTATGACCTTATTTTTGTATAATGTTACTCTAGTTAAATATTATGTTTACAAATTGATAGTATGCTAATCTTAGCCCTAATCATAAAGTCAACACTATGTAAGCAAATTTGTTTATTTCTTTAACAATCATTTATCATCACTTATTATAACAGTCTTTTATATCATTATATAATATATTGCTGTATTCAATTTATTATGCTGTGAGTATCATCTAATAGAAAACAAAGCTGAATCTAAAAAGACCATTAGTGAACATGCTTACTGGAGATAGAAATATTTCTTTAAGAAAAATGTCTAGTACAAAAAATATCTTCTTGAAATCATTATCATATCTTTATAAATTTTCTTAATTATACCCATGCATATGTCTCAGGATAGAGTCAACAAATATTTAGTAAATAAATTCATTGGGAGATTTTAGTGTAGATGGAGAGAGAATGATAGAAGAATTACAATACTATGTTAAAATGTGATTTTTTTAAGATATTGTAGAAAATTTATCTAGCAGAATGGATGGCAGAAAGTTTTGCTGCAGAAAGGTAAGATGGAAATGGGGAAGTAATAATGCCAACACGAAATTTAAAGAAACTGCCTCGTCACTACCATTATAAGCCCAAAGGCTTGAAGATCATAGCACTTGGAGATATAAATACTGAGCACTTTAAAATTGCAAAAAAAAAGCTTTACTTAATTGAAGTAGAAACATATTAACAAGAAGGACAACACTATTGCTGATGTAACAGTCGTCTCCATTCAAAAGAGTAGATTTGATTAAACAAACTATCCTAATCCATAATATTATATAAATGTACTTATATTAAATATAAATAATTATATTGTATATTATATATAAATATATTACATTATACATATATTATATATACATACACATATACATATGTAAAGAAAATCAATTTGTAAGTGGTATTAGTCTGTTCATTATTATTTTTCCTTGCTTGTAATTATCCATACATCCTCAGTGTTACAGAATTCAGGGTTTTGTTTCTCTTGAGAACAGAAATTTATAGGTGATCAGAATTATTTTCTCAAAGTTTTACTGGGAAAAATAATGCTTCCAAAAAGACAGAGGAGTAAGCCAGTCCAGGAAAGACTGTCATGACCAATTGGTGAAACAGAAAGTGATTAACAATTTTTCTGTTTGAAATTCTAAAGGACCTGTGTAATTTGAAGATGTTCTTGTCTGTTACTAAGAAAGACTGTACTTCAAGTGCTGCACATGGTTTTACTAATTTGAACATGCCTGAATGGGATCAGCTGCAACACAGAATATTACAGGCATATCATGGTTACTGGAGATCATGGAAATACCATGATCCAAAAAGTCTTAAATAAAATATCACTCCAGGAAGGTCATATAGTAGACAGGATGTTTACTACCATAAGCACCAAGTAGGAATTTAGTTCCCCTTTCTAAGAGTAAATGTATTAGCAAATTCCTGATTTAACTTACCCTAAAGAAATTTTAGTCTGGCATGTTTGACTTTGAGACACTACATATAAAAATTTTTTTCTGCAAGGTATTTATAGGTTATATATCTTAATTTGGCATAAGATGCCAAGTTTAAGCTCTTATTCTGTATCATTGTGAGTATAGTCTAGTTGTGAATATAAAAAGGGATCTATGCATCAGAGTCAGGAATTTATTTGTTTTTTTTTTTTTTTTTTGGTTTTTGGGTCACACCCGGCAGTGCTCAGGGGTTACTCCTGGCTCCATGCTCAGAAATTGCTCCTGGCAGACACGAGGGACCATATGGGGCACCGGGATTCGAACCGATGACCTTTTGCATGAAAGGCAAACGCCTGACCTCCATGCTATCTCCCAGGCCCCAGAGTCAGGAATTTAAATGCTAAAGTCAATCTTTCATGAAACCAATGTTCTTTGTATTTTAATCTCACATGTAAGTTGAAAAGACACATGCTTTTTTTCTGTCATTTGTTTTCATCTGAAGTCTAAAATGCAAGCAGAGAAGCATCTCTAGAAAATTCAATCATGTCTTTAATGGATTTTAAGGACCAGAATATATAATCTTAAGGAATATTATAAAATTAAAACTGTGGTGTTTTTTTATTATTTTCCTTATTTAAATGTTGTGGTTACAAAAATGTTCATACATTTTTCAGTCATAGAATGTGCACCACCCTTCACCAGTGCAATCTTCTCACCACCAATGTCTCTATTTTCTTCCCCACCCCAACCCCCTGCAGGTATTTTGCTTTTCTCCCTCACTATCATTGTCATAGTAGTTTGTATTTCTCTAACTGCATTCTCAGCTCTTTGTGGCAAGCTTCATGTCTTGAGTTGGTCTTCCCTGCTTTCATCTTTCGCCTACACATAGATGGACATGGAGACTATTATGCTGAGTGAAATGAGCCAGAGAGGGGAGGAGGGATAAACATAGAATAGTCTCACTCATCTGCAAGAAACAAGAAAAATAAGAGACAGTGTGATAATAATATCCAGAGACCATCTATGATATTTCTTATGGATATCACAGTAAATGAAAAATTATTTATGAGGGAAAATGATTCAAGATAGAGGGAAAACTGTAGCTCACATTTTCATAAAAAACTTATCTCTCTTCTAAAACCAAACATGATCAGGTTAGAGCACTTCTTAAAACCAACTAGAAAGTTCAGGATAAGCATTAAAGTTCTCCATCTTTTCTTCAACATAAATGAGCTTATATCTGAAGTAGGAGTCCATAAATTCCTGATCTATAAAGATAACACCAATAAATAGAAATCTACAGTACTCCAAAAATACTTTCAATCTTTTATGAATTATTAATATTTTATTAATGGCTTACATTATTAACATTATATTAATCCTATAATTAATTAATAAATATTGCCCATTGAATGACTTTGAAAGTAGAGATCATTACATCTATGACAATAATTAAAAATACTTTACAAACATTGCATGAAGTAATGGAAGAACTAAATCTAGGAACTTTAATGTGCTTAGCTCTTGGATTCAAGTTTATCTCTCCAGAACATTTTTTGTCACATTACCTCAGACATATGTAGATCCAATATTGAGTTCTGATCCAGTTCCAATGACTAGTATATCGTTTGCCTTTATTCACTTTATGGACAGTATGAAATTCTGTATGCCTAAACCATAATCATTCTGATGTGAATATTTTTACATAATTTAGCAATAAGTTAGCCTTCTGCTCAGAACATGGTTATGCACAGAAAACATTTTTCAAGCCAATTTAATAAAATTAAAATGCTTCTTTCAATAAAAACAGCAATTAAAAAGTAAAGGTCAGATGCCAGATAGAGGTTCTTTGAAAATATTAATCTCTAACTTCAGCAATGACAAATCTTTACATATAGTTTTAAAATCCAATGAAGACCTACCTGTTTTTTTAATTGTAATAACTGGCTAAATAAAACTGTATTGAAACCTTTATTTGAACCTAAAGAAATTACTGAAGTGAGTGACCTTAAAAAATCAGGAAAAACAAATAACTTAAGTGCTGTGAAAACTTAAGTTTTTTAACTTGGGAAACCAGAGAGAGAGGAGGTTATATTAAGACTTTTCTGATCTCTCTGCTCAACCAACCTAGCTCAGTCATTCAGGGATCGTAAATTCTGCTCCAAGGACCTACAAGGTACACACAATTAGATTTTTACAGCTTTGTAAGGTAGCAGTCAAATTGGGATTGAGGCCCACTTGTTCTGCAGGGCATGTGAACTCTCATGCTGCAGTGAAGAATTGCTTTTTTCAGTAAAAGTCCTAACCTCTTGGCACAGCTGTCCCAGGCCCATCACATTCCCTCAGAGAAAATAGTTTCAGGGGAAGTAAAACAGTAAAGTAAAAGAGCTATTTTAAAAGAAATTGATAGAGGTGTGAGGAAAGAAATAGAGAGAATAAAGACTTCTCCAAGGGAAAAAAAAGCAGAGAACAGCTTTGGGGAAAATTTTTCATACAGTTCTTTGGATTTTCCAGCCCTGAAGTTCTCTGCATACAAAAATAAATGAATAGACAGGTAGATAGATAGATAGATAGATAGATAGACAGACAGACAGACAGACAGACAGACAGACAGACAGACAGACAGATAGATAGATAGATAGATAGATAGATAGATAGATAGATAGATAGATAGATAGATAGATAGATAGATAGATAGATAGATAGATCTGGGTGTTATAACAAGCAGTCTTGCACTCTTGATAGTCCTTTCAAATTCTTTTTGTTTATTTGTATTTTGGTGGACCACCACCACAGTGCTCAGAGCTTGCTCCTTGCTTAATATTCAGGGACTATATGAGATCTGAAGAGGACCCAAACTGATTGCATTCAAGGCAAAAAAACCAAACCATTTTACTATCAATCTGTTTCTTGTAGTCTTATTCTTATCATGACCCTTAGATTATCCTATAGCTTCTCCTTTCCTGAGGGGCTTTCTCCCTTCTCTGAGTAGTACCTTGGTTTCACCATCTCTAAACAGCTCAGAATTTGCATCACAAAAATATGTTCATGTTTTTGAGGTACATCAGGGCTAAGCAATTTCATCTTAAATGGAATAATTTACCAAAAGCACCTCCCATCTATCTGACAGCAACAGAACAATATTTCCCAGAAGTTTCTTACTAGGGGTCCCCATCTGCCTGTATCAGAGCAAAAGTACCTCACATTTTCTTCACTAATGTTTAAAATGTCTAAATCCAAGACAAAAATGTTTATTCTACTATAAGATAAGTGACTTAAAATTAATATTGCTAAGAAGAAAAACAAAACATTTGATCAATTTAATGATTGAGGAACATTCCTCTGAGAGATTTTTTTTTCTGAAAACAAGCTTTAATGGTAGGAGAATTATTAAAAATAATACTCTAAATAGAAGAACATATTTTATAGTTAGGAAGAAAATTGTGTATTCCAAGTTGTTGTCTCTTAGTTGTATAATCTACAGAAGTTTCTTAAACATTTATGAATCAGGAAGAAAGTATTTGAGCACTAAGGAGAACGATTGCAATATATCTGGCAGAGTCCCAATTGCAGGAGAAAGTAATAGGATATAAGGGTTGATGTAAGGAAGAAAAAAACTGAAATGAGAGTCACAGTAGAAAGAAGATCCTAGAAATGCCCTATAATAAATTATCTCCCTCTTTAGTGAAGCAATAGATCCTCCACAAGCCTCAAAGGTCATGGTAGTCCCACATGATTTAACTGAAAGAAAGTGTATCCAATTAAAATTGTCTAATTGGTTTCATTCCACTCTGTTACAATGACCTACTTTGCCTCTTACTGGTTTTTTAAATATTCATCTTTATTACTTTTTTCTGAATGCACACATGAGGTGTTCTGTATCTGGAACAGATATTTTTATTAATGACTTCACAGTAGAATAAGAGTACCACCCCTTGTTCCCCTTTCCTTACCCAAGTCCTGGGTCCTTTTCCTACTAAAACAATAAAAGTGTGGTGTGTGTGTGTATGTGTGTGTGTGTGTATGCGTGTGTGTGTGTGTGTGCATGCCTGTGTTTGGTTTGGGGGCCACACCCAGAGTTGCTCCCGAAATACTCATGACTTTGACTCAAAAATTACTCTGGGTTAGACTTGGGTGTCATGTGGGATGCCAAGCATTGAACGCAGGTGGACCTTGTGCAAGCCAAATGCACTATCGACTATGCTATCACTCAGATCCCCACCAATGAACATTTCTTATATATGACTGGCTACAGTATTCATGAGGGAGAATAAGAAAGGAATATTTTTCTCTTCCAGTGAAAGGAAAGAAGGAAACTGCTTAAGAATGTTGGGGCCCGGGAGATAGCATGGAGGTAAGGCGTTTGCCTTTCATGCAAAAGGTCATCG
>PVKC010003775.1:0-37934 GCA_004027635.1 Crocidura indochinensis
GTAATAGTATATGAGTACTTAACAACTACCTTAACTTATTGATATATCCTATAAAACTTAAAACTTACTTAAAGTGGCAGCTATAACATAATAGCTATAACATAATTGATCCTACATGCCCAAGTCTTTATCTCCCGGGATTGCTGTCCTTGGGAGCTGTGAGAGCAGAACTTGCTTATCTTATTTCGAGTTAGCTGTCTGAAACCTCTTCCTAACTGTCTGAGGCTACATAAATTACTTCTATGAAAAGGGTATTTAAAACTAAGATTACTTTATCAGCACTGTTTATCTTAGCACTAATATTTTAAGAAATATTACTGATTAATCTTCAATATTCTTACTTATATAACATTCAGTTATATTTAAACTGTAAACATTTTGAAAATATATAGAAAAATAAATTAAAATTAAAAACTATACAATTATATATAGTATATTAATGTTTTTTTAAAATAAAGTGAAAAGTTTAATATATTAAGTAATACCTATGTATTTTGGGTAGTTATCAATTTAGCATAGTTAAGTAATTTTATCCTAAATTTTAGATCATTAAAACATTTATCTGGTAGAGAACACATGTAATATATAATATTTTAAGAACAAATGTATCACTTACATATAAATTAATAATACAAAACTGATTGTGTACACTGAATTCAAAAATATAAGTAGAATGCTTTCTAGAAATTACATCTATAAATCTTACTTTGTAAATCAGAACATTCCAAATTTTCTTTAATAATAGGATTCACTTATTGATAAAAGACACTCTAAACCTTTTAATTATTTTTTTAGCTTTGTATAAAATAGTCTGTAAAATAGATAGGTAATTAATAAGTTTATTCTTACCATTTACAGAAATATTAGCATATGTATGAATCACACTTGTTATAATGAAATATATAGAAATAAATGTTTTATTGTTTTAATTTCTTCTAAATCTTCCTAGACCAAAAAAAAAAAATCAAAGGGCTATGTAAAACACCCGACACGCTGTATGTCCAAGCTCAGATGAAACGAGTCTGAATCAAGGTCGCATAAGATATAATCCAGATCAGGTTGAGGGTGAAACACATGTAGTCTGGCAGTCTTCAGGAATTAGGCATGGTGTTTATCACAGGCCATATGTGATGCCAGGGAATTCTGGTAGATGCAACTGTATGCAAGGCAAGTGCCTTACCTCCTATACAATCACTTTAGCCCACAAACTTAAATTTTTAGCATGGTATGCAGTTGTTAATATTTTTTTTATCTTTCATAAATTCCAAGTTTTTGAGGTAATTTCCAACTAATTCCTATACTTCCTCCTCCAGTATTTGATGCATATCATTCCTTTGCTATCACACCTTTATCCTTTTGGCTTTCTAAATAAATTTTCAGATTTAATAAATACCAGAATAAATATTTCTCATGCAATTATTTCCAAATTTACATGTTCTTTATTAATCAATATCAAATTATATCTGATGTGTTTTTACTTATAATTTCCCAGCTAGGTGCACCAGCTAATTGAAATTCAGATAAATTTTTTTGTTTTTAATGATAGAACCTAATTGATGTTAAATATCAAATTATGAAAAAATATCAAATTATGTACATGTTTATTTAAAAATATTAAACAATCAACAGAGTATTTTTAGTTAAAATTTTTTGGGGGCTAGAGTTGTGGTGCAAGCGGTAGTGCACCTGCCTTGCATGTGCTAACCTAGGCCAGATCGTGGTTTGATCCCCCAACATGACATATGATCGGTCCCCCAAGCCAGGAACGATTTATGAGTGTGTTGCCATGAGTAACCCGAGTGTCACGAAAAAACAAAATAAAATTTATTTTGTAGTACAGAGATAATAATTGAGATGAGCTATCTTTATCTTTATATCAAAAAATCTACTTCTATACTTAAATAATATATATTACCTATAATCATTGTAAATTGTTTAGTAATAGTTTTCAAATAAAATATATGAAATTATGAGAAGCATCTTATTAATTTAAAATATAAGAATAATGTAAAATTTCTGATTTTATTATTTTACAATGACAGTACTAGATGTATATTCAAAGTGGGATATGATAATTTTCAAATTATTAGTATAGCTAATATTAAGAAATAGTAAATAAGGTTATTTTATAAAGACTTGGGATTAAACATCATAACTATTTTTAAGCATATTTTTGTAATAATAGGATGTCAAGAATATCTATAGTATTCTCCTAACTCCTTCATTATTCTAATACCTTTGTTAATTTTTTTTTGTTGTTGTTGTTGTTTGTGCCACCCCCAGTTATGCTCAGGAGTTTCTCCTGGCTCTGCACTCAGAAATAGCTCCTGGCTTTGGGGGATAGTATGGGAAGCCAGAAATGACCCAGGTCCTTCCTGGGTCAGCTCTGTATAAAGGAAGCGCCCTACCTCTGCACTACTACTCAGGCCCCTCCCTTGTTAAACATTTTTGTAGTATTTGAAAATCCATATCATCAAATTTCAGTGACATTGATTGATAATAGTTTGATTTATTCTTACCAATAATTAAGTGTCTGGCCTGTCTGAGAATTTAAGCTTTAAATATAAATATAGTAAAACATTCTGCTTATAAATATAAACTCTTTAATATACAATGAATATTTATTATGTTTACATTGAAATGTGGGTGACATTTCTGGAACTATTTGGGGCCAGGGAAGGCAGCATACTCCCATGCTTTGTATGTACAGAGGTACTGGCAGCCGTGCCTATGGACCACTGCTGTTGCATGTTATTTTCTTAATGTTTTTGTTTGCAGACCACATCCAGAGGTGCTCAGGCATTTCTCCTTGTTATGCTCTCAAATCACTCAAGGATGTATGTGGTATTTTAGAGATAGAGCCTATGTTAGATCCATATGAAGTAAATACCTTATCTCCTGTGCTATTTCTTTAGTCATATATAATACATTTTAATTTAGATGCACATTTAGGAAAACATATATATAGTTGAATATAAAGTGAGATATAAAATGACAAATTATAATATCAAACTTGTACATATATTTTTCTGTTCATGGAAGAAATTTCTATTATTAATTATTGATTATGAACATAAATTTGGTAAATAGTAATTTCAAGCTGAAGAAAATTTTAGGACTTCAATTTAGATAACTTAATTTGGGTGCATTTTTGTCATGCATTAGAACACAACCAATTTTTCATATACATTTTTTACAGATATTTTAATGGAAATACAATATAAAACTTCTAATTGCAAAATTGCAATATTTTCTGAAGTCTAAACAAGATGAATATCAATATTACTTTACTATATATTTCACAGGTTATTTTGTTTGTTTGTTTTTTGGATCACAACCAGCGGCACTCAGGGGTTACTCCTGACCCTAAGCTCAGAAATCTCTCCTGGCAGTCTCTGGGGACCATATGGGATGACTGGATTCGAACCAATGTCCTGCATGCAAGGCAAATGCCTTACCTCCATGCTATCTCTCTGGCCCCGTAAATTTCACAGATTCTTGAGGTTATTTTATTTCCTTTCACAAAAGACACTTTCTATGATAATCTGTATGTCACTAGTGTTTATTTTCCCTAAACGGTATTATGATAAAAACCTTTTTCTTACACTGACTCTGAATCTGCTCTATAATTTGAATCAGTAATTGTAGGCTAAATATACCATAAGCTCCATACTTTTTTCTTTCTAATTTTTTGAATATCCCTGTTTTTAGTCACAATTTACTTAGTAAATGGATAGAGCAACAATTTTAAGTAGAATCCAAAATAATAGTAGTTTTGAGAACGTTTTAATATTCTATGTGATTTGGTTACTTATTAGAGTATTTTCACTGTTTTTCTTTCATTTATTTCTTCTCATATCCGGCAAGAAACCAGACTTTAGATACTTAATAAAGTGCTCTGATTGTTATGTTAAAAGAAAAAAAAGGCATTTTGAAGTACAAAATGGGCATATTTTTCCTTCTGTGGGATCAATAGCATTTTGAAGAAATAGAATTTATACTAACTCTAAAAGGAAGTTTCCCTGGAAAATATGGTGGACCAGTTCAGGGATTGAATGGGGTGTGGGTATAAAGTAATGACTATTCCAGTATTTGTGTGTCTTCTGAATTAATAATGGAAGGTGAAATTATAATGTAAATAATATCCACAGATTAAAGTTACATATTAGATGACTATGCAGAATCTACTAGAAGATATATTAAAACCAATCACTTGACTCTTAACCTACCTTACCATAAAATATATCTAGTGACCAGAGCAGTAGAAGAGGTCAATAGCCTTTTACATGGCCAACCTGGGTTCAAATTTATCCAAGGGCCACCATCAGGAGTGACCCCTGAATGGAAGAAGGGCCAAAAGGCAATGTTGAAACTAACCCCCAAATCAATAGATAGATAGGTAGATAGATAAATAGATAGATAGGTAGATGATAGATAGATAGATAGATAGGTGATAGGTAATATATCTATATTAGATGAATCTCATATAGATCACTATTCATATATGACATCTATCTAATATATTAGATAGGTAATAATAAATATATAAATTAGATATATTAGATGATAGATGACATATTATGCATATTAGAAATTCATTTAGAAAAAAACTTAAATGTATATCAACTTTATTATTTTCATAGAAAAAGAACATACTTATTTTTCTCTCTCTCACCACCAATTATATTGACAAAATTTTCAGGGGGGTCTAGAGCAATAGCGCAGTGGAAGGCATTTTCCTTGCACGATGCTGAACCAGGATAGACCACGATTCGATCCCCCAGTGTCCCATCTGGTCCCCCAAGCCAGGAGCGATTCCTGAGTGCATAGCTAGGAGTAACCCCTGAGCATCACCGGGTGTGATCCAAAAATTAAAAAAAAAATTGCAGGGAACTACTGGAACACTAGGACATACATATCATATGACTGAAGTTTGTAAGAAATGTAAAACATATTTCCAAATAAAAAGGAGAAGACTGGAGAGATTGTACAGAGTTAGGGTGCACAAATTCTTGTACATTGATGGATATGGACTCAATCCCATTAGCACAACCAGAATATATCCCTGAGCGCAAAGTTAGGAGTTAGTCCTAAGCAATGTTGGATATACCCCACCCCAAAATATAAAAAAAATAAAATAAGGATAAAATTTTTAGAACTTTAGGTTTAAATGTAGAATATTAGTACAAATCCAAGTTAAATGCTTACTCATGGTAAAGAAAAGTATAGTAAAGATCAATAAGAAATTACCATTTACATAAATATACAGTATTTTAGGAAGCTGATTTATAGCCAAATTAAGAGTTTACTATGAAGTTTAATATTTTTACACAGTATACAAGTCTTAGGTCTGAATGAGAGATAATAAAGAATATTTTTATTAAGAAAGATATACATACATATATATATATATATACGTGAGAGGCAATATCACTTCTGTTTATATAAAAGTTAGAGATCTTGGGGGCCAGAGCACTGGCACAGTGGTAGGGACCTTTGCCTTGCATGCCGCTGACCTTGGACGGCATGATCCCCCAGTTTGATCCCCCAGCGTCCACGTGGTCACCCAAGCCAGGAAAGGTTTCTGAGAACAGAGCCAGGAGTAACCCCTTAGCGTCACCAGGTGTGCCCCCCCCCCAAAAAAAAAGCTAGAGATCTTTAAGACCATACTAAGATTGTCATGCTTTCTAAAACAATCTATTTTTAGTTTTCTTGCTATCCTGCGTAAATATCAGAAAGATCAGTAGTCACGCAGCATATATATATGTGTATATAGATACATATATATATGATAGCTCTATTTTTTTAATTTATTCTGAGACATCCATACTGTTTTTCAGAATGGTTGAATTACATTCTCTTCTCCCCAACAGTGAATGAGGTTCCCATTTTGCATCATCCCACCAACAATGGTTGTTTCTGGCTTTTTTCACACTGAATTATTTTCCCCTGGTGAGAGTTAACATCTTATTGTTACTTTGATTTACATTTCTATAGTAATCTGTGATGAAGAGGTTTTTATTTTTAAGTGCCTTAACCATATGTGTATTTTTATGTTCAGTTTTCCTCTCCACCTTTTGATGGAATCACTTGTTTTATTGTTGAGTGTGAGCACTATCTCTTGAAACATTTCTTTCTCCGATGTCTGGTATAATAATATGTCTCTTATTCTATAGAATGTGTTTTACATTTTAACAGTAATTTTATTTGCTAGTACAGATTCATTCAGTTATTTTTTTTTTGCTTTTATTTGCTTTGCTAATGTAATAAAATCATTGTGAGACCTCCTCAATGAATAGCATGGATAATGTAATCAATGTTTTTCACAGTATATTATGAACTCATCTAGTATCTAGGATTTTAATATTTTTAATTAATTTTATGTATGTTCTTTGATAGTAATTGATTTTTATTTTTTCTATAAATAACTCTTCTATCTATTTATGAGGAAGAAATTTGAGTTTTTCTCATTTTTACTGACAGTTCCTTGGTCATAAGTAAACTGTTCAGATCTCTGAAAATTTACTTCTGAGTCTTTACTGTATTCCATATTTTTGAAAGTTGATTATTTCACTTTGACACTGCTTTTGAACATTTTTAGTTTTATAATATAGTATAGAGCTAGGGGGGATATCAAGTTAATCATATTCTATGTTTTCCCCTAGAACAGTGGTCAGCAAGCCGCGGCTAGTGGCTCTTTACACATTGTTTTTTTTTTTTGGTTTTTGGGTCACACCTTTTAATGCGGCTATTCTGTGTGCCCGGCGGCTGCTCCAGGAGTCAGGACTCTACTCCTAGCTTCTATCAGTGCGTGCCCTGTGTGCAGCACCGACTCTACTCCTAGCTTCTATCAGTGCGTGCCCTGTGTGCAGCCCCGTCAGCCTGCTCCACACAGCTCTGATCAGAATCAAGGCCAATGTTTACATTAGTGTTTGTGACTTAGTCAGTCATTGTCAGGATGTAATTTTCTCTAACATTGTAAGGCAATTTTTACGGAATGTAACGTTATTGATAAATAATATCATTCTAAAGTTTTTGTTTTATTAGTTGTGTTATTTGTAAACTCCCAACCTATGTGAATATTCTCATTAAATATATATTAAATATATATTAAATATATCTCATGCAGAATATTCTCATTAAAACCTTATTGAAACTAAAAACAGTGTACCATCCAATGTATTTTCGGTTTTAAAAATGTGGCTCTCAAAATAAATTTCAATCTTGGTTTTGGCAAGATTTGGCTCAGTTGAAAAAAAAAAAGGCTGCCCACCACTGCCCTAGAACTCATTTTATACTTGGGGATTTTATCATAGTCTACTTCTATGGTATCATTTGGGAGATCTATTGTGATTCTTATTCATAATACATATTCCCTATGTATTTGAGGTTTTTTTCATCTCTTTTGATGTCTTTAGTAGTCTATCACTGTCTTTTGTTTTTAACATTTTTTTTTTGGTTTTTGGGCCACACCCATTTGACGCTTAGAGGTTACCCCAGGCTATGCGCTCAGAAATTGCTCCTGGTTTGGGGGGACCATATGGGACACCGGGGGATCGAACCACGGTCCATCCGAAGCTAGCGCTTGCAAGGTAGACACCTGACCTCTAGTGCCACCTTCCCGACCCCTGTTTTTAACATTTTTATTACTAGCTGCCTTATGTTGTTGCATCTGAGTCTAATTAATTTGGTATTTTTTTTGATCTCTTTAATCTATGCAAAAGTCTCTTTCCAGAAGGAAAAAAGTTCTGTTATAATATTTTTTAACCAGTTGTTCTTCACCTTTTATATTCCCTTTCTTTCTGGTATTCCTGCAATTGGGAGATAATTTTTATTATGGTTACATACCAATAATTATACATTGTTTTCTGTTATTTAAATTTTGTTGTTGTTTACACTTCATTGTTGTTATAGCTTGTATTTTGTCTTCAATGTCCCTGATATGGTTTTGTCTTCGATGATATTAATATTGTTATCAATATGCTGAATCTGTATCTGTATTAATATTAATATCAGGATCAATATTTTTATAATTTTCAATAAAACAGTATTCAGTAATAAAAATAGCATTAAATATTACATATGCTTAATAAACAGTTTCTACTAACTAAGAAAAGATGATTATTTTAATGTACCTAAATTTATTTGATAACAAAATTGCTTTGATTTTATTTATATAATATTAAAAAAAGATTTTCACTTTTGCTCTAATTTATGTTTTTCCCACTCCTCTAGTTTTACCTCTATTCTATGAAGACGACCTCTAATCTTATAGTACAAAAAGTTATATTAAAGTTAGAATTAAATAAAATATATTTCTACTTGGTGTTTATCCTTTTTTAAAGTTTTGCTTGAAATATAACCAGTAAAAAACAAAGATGAGATATTGTCTTTGTGAAATAATTAAAATAAAATGCTTTGTGAAGCAGTAAAATATTTTGAACACTAAAATTGTGGCTTCATATTATATAATTTGTTAATAAATAATAGTCTAATTTTGAAATATATGCTTATATTTATATAAGTATTCATTGAATGACTGGAGTAATAAC
The DNA here is from genome assembly GCA_004027635.1 of Crocidura indochinensis. Classification (NCBI taxonomy): domain Eukaryota; kingdom Metazoa; phylum Chordata; class Mammalia; order Eulipotyphla; family Soricidae; genus Crocidura; species Crocidura indochinensis. The sequence continues at coordinate 8,553 of PVKC010003775.1, forward strand.
ACAGCAGTAGGGTATTTGCCTTGCATGTGGCAGATCCAAGACGGATCTGTTTTGAACCCCAGTATCCCCTATGGTCCCCCTAGTCCCCCTAGCCAGATTCTGAGTACATAACCATTAGTAACCCCTGAGCAACACTGGGTATAGCTCCAAAACCAAATATATATATATATATATATATATATATATATATATGTATCGTATATACTTATATATAACATGTTTAATATAGTATCGTATATAATATATGACATATAATATAGTATCATATATATAAGTATATTATTAAATTAAAACGTAAACCATACAAATGAGATCTCCTTATCCCTTTATCTAAATCTGATGACATGTAGACAATAATTGGTATTAATATATATATATTAGAATTCTGCAATATATACATTTATGTAGTTTCATATTAATGTTAATAAAATACTATGTTTATGTGTTGCCCATTTTTTCTAGTGCTAAAGCTCTGGCATTTTTTCTGTTATTCCAGTAACTTGAATCAGTGTAGTTTAGCAATTTTTTTTAAAAAGGGTTCCCTGTTTTTTTTTTAAGTAAAACTTAATTATTGTTATATACAGTAAGATGTGCTGTATTATGTTCTATCCACCTTAGAGGATTAGAAAACTTTAGAGTCTCACCAGTGTGCTAGGGGCAAAATAAATCAGCAGTAAAAAAGTTTTTCTAGCTATATGATTTATTTTTCTCCTGTGTAGTGATCAGAAATCTCTACTTTGCTGCTCTGAATGTGTTGGGTCTTGACCTGAGCCTGGGGCAATGACACCAGAATTCTTTCTGTAAATCTTTCTAGAAGGTTCTGGAAAAGTAAACCTCATAGTATATTCAACTGACAATTATTCTTATTATAAAAGATCACAGAAAAAATATTTCTATTTCCAAAGGGAGAATTCTCAGTGCAGATTGATTTGAGATTTATTCATAAATGACTATAAAATAGAAATAGTTGAGCAATAGTGTGAAAGGCTATTATAAGCAGTAACATAATATAGATTATTAAAATAATATTATTAAAAGATAAGGTAGTACTGTTTAACCTATGCTGGACTGATAAAATTATATATAAGAAATGACTATACAATATTGTAGAAATACCTTAGCATCTTTGTTCTATCAAATGTGTGACATTTTATCTCATTCTAAATTATAAAATATAACATTATTCTGTGTATTAAAAATACAAAACTCATGATAACAATGTATTTCCTTAAAAGTATAAACCTCTGTGTGTCAGCTAATTTGATGTAGCAAAATAATTACCATAGAGATTTTCAAAAAAGCAATTGGCCTTTTATAGTTTTTTCCCTAAATTGTATTACATTTGAGCAAATCTTAAAATAAGTGCTTATTAATCATCTATCATTTCCCTAAATCACCATAAACTTCTGTCAGACCATGTGTCTATTTTATATTTGTATAATTGTTAACTGACCACATGCTTAAGGTACTTACAATTATTCTGATTATTTCTTATTATAAATTTTAATAGTAATATCTCTTACAATAAACACACTAATGAGACTAATGCTCCCCAAAAATCTCTTATGTGATTTAGAGTAATACTTTTGATCATTATTGATGTTTAGGAATGTCTGAAATGTTCAGAGTATAAGTGGAGATTTTGGAAGTTTAGAATAAATTTTGAAAACATATAGAGAAAGACTGGTTGATATAAATTTAAAAAATATAGAAATGAAATCTTTCCATACTGAGTATATACCAGACAGTATCACACTGTTATTGAAGCAATACCTAAATCTTTCGAACAAAGTAAAAATAGATTGAGGATTCAGGACCTTTATTTTATAGTAAAGGAAATATTCAGCACAGAATATAATACAATGGATTGGGCACTATTTTTGCATAGAAACAATTGGGATTTAATCCTTGGGACCCCATATATTCCTTTAGAACTACTAGAAGTAATTCTCAAACTCCAGGGCATGGAAAAGTCTGGATCTGGGTGTATCCAAAACCAAACCAAAAACTAGTAAAAATGTATTTCTGTAGTACCTCTCTGAAAATCTTGATTTTTTTACATGAGCTCCCAGCAATGAATACTTAGGAAAGATGATTCATTGTAGGTTCAATGTTTTAATAAATAATGTTTTTAATAAAAAATGTCTGATTAATTGACTTCACTTGGTTCACTTTAGTTTCAGGAGAGAGTTGTCCATTTGGATACATGGAGATATTAGGAAAGACTAGATAATGATGACTTAGAATTAAATATTTTAAGACAGAGCAGATACATAGTTATATAGGTATATAAAACTAGGTAAACATTCCAGATCTGATTAAAGATTATCTTGATGATCTTGGGTTCTACCATTAGTTATTATACACTATTTTTCTAAAACTAATACTCCACTTTTAATTATTTAACTAAAAATATCAACAATAATATTTGTCCCAGCTGTTATCCAAACTTCTAGTCTGTACTTTCTTGAAAATCTAATACAGGAAATAACCCCAGCACTGTTTTCCTCTCACATTCCGTGTTCCTTTCTTTAAATGTCTTTCTTTTAGTTTTGACTATCTTCTGGACACCATGCATTTGCTCACAATGTTGAAAAAACATCTAAGTTATCCTTAAGATCTGAGTGGAATTTAAGTCAAAGGTATTGAGTTCTAAGTAACTTAATTTTGTTTGTTTATTTGTCTTTGGGCCACATCCTGAGACACTGAGGGCTTATTTCTGGTTCTATACCCATAAATCATTCCTGGCAAGCTCAGGAAGCCATATGGGATGTCAGGGATCTAACACAGTCCATCCAGGTTCTACCACATGCAAGACAAACACCTTATCGTTTTGCTATTATTCCAGCCCCTACTTTTCTATTTTTGGTTTTGTCACTTAAATACATCTGAATATCTTACATTGTATGTGCCTACCAACATTCAGTTAGGCTGAATGTTATGCCTTTTTTGATGCAAATATATCAGAATACTGAAACAGCATTCTGTTATTTCTAAGTTTTCTAAGTTATTTCTAAGTTTATGATCTGTGGGTTTTAGAATGTACTTTGAATCCTTCAAAACTCCCCACTAATTGCACAATAACAGTGCTATGCCAATTCATTTTATCAATAGAAACTGCTGCAGGATACTACTTGTAATTTTGGTTCTATCTACCACAATAGGTATTATCAGATTATCCTCTACAGTTTTTATCCCATATAGTGCATAAAATCACATATTGGGGCCCGGGAGATAGCATGGAGGTAAGGCGTTTGCCTTTCATGCAAAAGGTCATCGGTTCGAATCCCGGTGCCCCATATGGTCCCCCGTGCCTGCCAGGAGCAATTTCTGAGCATGGAGCCAGGAGTAACCCCTGAGCACTGCCGGGTGTGACCCAAAACCCCCCCCCAAAAAAAATCACATATTAAGTTCTCAGGTTTCTTTAAAAGGGTTACAGAAGCTTCAAACCATCTCAGTGAAACTTTAAGTTGATTGGCTGTTGTCTAGGGTGCTTCCTTTTATGGTTAGATATCTAGAATAAAATATTGTGGGTTTTAGGGCTTTAGGGTCTGTGTCGCTGAAGTAGCAGAGGAGGGACTTGGATACCCATTGTGCTCCTGTGACCTTGTCCATTAGCAGGTCCCTGGGTGTTTCTAGTTTATCTAACTGTTTTGTACATGCCCTTGAAGTTGTTAAAAACTGGCTGTTCTGGCCTAGTCTCTAATGAGGCCTGTCATAGCAGTCTTTTTAAAACTAAAGCAAAGCTAGGATTATAGAAGCAAAGTAGTTAGCTCCAAACTTACATTCCTTTCTAGCATTTAACAGTTATACTTGGTGAGTAAATTGGAACTCACAACCTCAAACATACAAATAATATGCTGCGTCTGAGCTTTATTCTGGTCACATTTTATTATTTTAAAAACTAGTCAAATGACATATTACATTAACTACATAACCCAGTTATTGATTTTTAATTTAATTGTTTAGTTCAATTTAAGTCCATGTATTTCCCAAATATTTTATTGTTGATGAATATGGTACATAAAATGTTGGTGTATTGGGGCCGGAGAGATAGCATGGAGGTAAAGCATTTGCCTTTCATGCAGAAGGTCATCGGTTCGAATCCCGGCGTCCCATATGGTCCCCTGTGCCTGCCAGGAGCAATTTCTGAGCTCGGAGCCAGAAATAACCCCTGAACACTGCTGGGTTTGACCCAAAAAATACACACAAAAAATTTTTTTTGCTATACTGATAAAGGTGTTTGCTTCACATTGGACAAAAATAATTCTTTATCCAACACTGTGTGTAAGTGCAGTAGGTAAATGTGAAGAGAAAGGCTTTCAGTTGTTTCCTATTACTTCTTCTAATCTGCCTTAACTCTTTTCATATAAATGATTTTCTGAGACAAATCGTCTCACCAATTTTATGTATGTAATTTAATTAGAATATTTTACACCAATATTTTACACAATTAGAATATTTGACACCATTAAGTTAAATGTTCTTTTTATCCTGTTATTCATGGTCACTATTAAAAGATAATAAGTAGAGGGAGAGATAGCAGAGAGGTAGGGCATTTGCCTTGCATCCAATCTAGGACAGATGATGGTTCAAATCCCAGCATCCTATATGGTCCCCCGAGCCTGCCAGGAGCAATTTCTGAATGCAGAGCTAGGAGTAACCCCTGAGTGCTGCCAAGAACAAAACAAAAGAATGATAATAGTAGAATTTCCTCAAATAATTTTTTTGTCTGACCCTCATTATGTTTCTTGATTCCTTTTCTTCCAATCTCATCAATCAGTTTTATCTTTCTATCCAAATCCAAACCTCAGATTTTTGGTTCAACAGATGGCACTCTTACAATTTTATTTAAAATTGCTTTGTTTGTTTTAATTGGAAGTGATTGTATTGATATTGAAACATAGGGTCTGATGCATACAAGGTAAATTTCTACATCTAAATCATACCTTTAAAAATCATCCCCAAAAAAACATTTGTTCTAACAGCAGGTCCTTCTGGTTGTTCTCTCAAGTAAAAGAAAACCTTATTTTATAGATTATGAATATTAATTCTAGGGTGAACAAAACATTCTACTTCCAAGAATTGGATTTTAAATCACATACTTTCATGGAGAAATAGTATTCCCAATATTTAAGTTTTTCAATTTCTTATTTTCTAAATATCTCGACATATGTGATTTTTATAATGATATACTGCTTTGTTGTTTTATTTATACAATGATTAGACATTGAAGTAGAATCTAAAAAATGATCTCAAATTTTATTACTTTCCTTCTAAATAGTTAGATGTAATTTCTCAATCTCCATTACTGCTAGCAGGTACCATGCAATTAAATTTTGGTTAACAATGTATGGGCAGGAGCTATATATGACATTTTTTATATGCCAAAATAAACTTTTGGAATTCTACACACTAGTAACACTATAACTGTTAATGAAATATAGAGTTCAAGAGATTCTATAACTAACACGACCATTTGAAGGAATAGTCCAGATGAATAAATGAATGTGTGGTCAAAAGTCCAAACTACATTGGACTGTAACTCAAGTTAGAAATATTTATCGTTTAAACACATTTATTATACATGTTAGACTTCCCACATTAACAAAACTCATTGCTTTTTATATATTCTGTATGAATGGTGAATGAATATTGTGATAACAAACTTAACAAACCTTAACAAACTTTTATCAACATGGTCCTTAGTTTCGTGTTTCTATAGGTATGTGTATAACCTAATTACAATATCCATAATATTTTATTGTCCCTAATGACTTTCTCAGCTAAAATACGCACCAGCCTCTTTTTTAAAAAATAAATATAACTAATGCTCATCAATTTATACCTCATCTGGGATGTTTCAAAGATATGCCTCAAACTTATTGATTTTGGTTGTTGTCACTTGTTTGTCAGCTGTTTAACAACTTGGTGAGGGTTAGATGAACAATAATAGATTTCAAGTATGCCTGCTAGATAAGTTAATGGTAGTGCTTTAGCTATCTATGTAACTGACTACCATATAGGTTATAAAGGCTTGATAAGAGAACAGTAGAAATTTTTAATCTTATTAGGCCTCTTGAGATGTTGTCTGTGAAGAGGAGCTTTAACACTTTCATGTCTGCCACATTCTTTGGTAAAAACAAATAAGCCATATTTCACTAATGAATGTTGGCACATTTCCAGCAAATATTCACAAGTATTTTGTCCATCATAATCTTGCACCAAATATAGTTTAATAATAACTTTGGCATAGTTTTTTTTAATTTACCCATATAGCCACATGCCTCTCAATTTTTTGAAAAAATAATTTTTGCATAAAATATATAATATTATGTAGCAAATATGGGTCTAAGCACAATCCAAATTATAGTGATAAAAATTCCTTATCATCTTTATTTCTTGATCTCCTACATAATATAAGTCATATTAATATTTATGAAAATGGTGAAGTTGAGTCAGTTTGAAGTTAACATATTGCAATCAATGATAAAATTTAAACAACAAATAATTTTTAAAAATTTATAAAATAATGACCATAGCTGATCAGGCATAGCTGAATATGCATTCTAGAGAATAAAGATAAATAAATTTAATATTATTATGTGGCACTTAGAAAACCAAAACCATGCAGACAACTTTAATAAAAAACAGAAATGGATTTATAGAATTATTAAATAAAGATAGAATATAAATCATTGACTCTTAAGTATATATAACTCATTAACTGAAGTTATACTCCTTAGGAAGAGTTCTAAAATATTGAAACTCAAAATAAAATGTATTTGAAATGTAAAGGCAACTATATCATGCTGTGAATTCTAGACTTAAAAATAGCCAAATGTCTTATCTGGAAATATCAAAGAATTATTTAATGATTTTTGCAGAAATAATTCAGTAAAAATAGCCAAATCTCTTTAAAAAGATTTAAATAGTTTAAAGAAGCTGAAGACACTCTACAACCATGTAATTTTGCATCAATTTGTGTCAGACATATGCAGAGAATTGATAAGCAAGTGAATGAAAATAATACATAAATAAATGTAACATATTAAAATTTATTCTTATAAACTAGTGCAATATAACCCTAGCCTGAGTTATCTCAGGTCCCTTTAACTAAGTTTAAAAATTCAACTAAGTTTTGAGTAAGCAAGTGATGACATAATTAAACCACGTCAATCATGGGATAGGTCAGATAATTCGGCTATATTTTGGAGAAAATCCCTTAACAAAATCAAACTAGAATATTTTTGTTATTAACATAAATTAATTTTCTTTCTACTCAGCTAGAAAAATGTTCATTCTAGTCACATAAAAATGAAATATAACATTAAGAACTATAGTTTTAATTGGAGAAGTTTAATTGTTTCATGAATCAAATATTCTATAACTTCCAGAATTGTCTATGTATTATTATATTCTTAAGATAAACAGCACAACTTGACTGTGCCATCCAAGTTGTTTGAACATATTAAAAAGTAAAATGTTGCACTAAGCTCAAAATATACTATTTGAATGTTGCATAATATTTTGCAATATAAAACAAAATAAAAATGTGAGAGCCTTTTCTTATAAAGGACTATTGTTTAATAAAACTCTTGATATGCACCATTTATACATGAGTGAATAATCAAACAGTAACATGTGGTAAAGATGTTAGAATCACAGATTTTAAATTGCTGTAAATGTAGGAATACAGTAATTTTGTATAACAGGATATATATAAGAGCAATTTCTGTCTGTATAAATATTTTCAATATTAATAAGGGTATAAATACACTTTCTGAAGTGCTAGTAGCAAAAAACCCCACAAAAGCAAAAGTATTAGAAATGGTGCTTGGAATTCCTGGAGCACTCAGCTGCATTTGCAGCTTCATGAAACTTTATTTTTAAAATACAGTCATTTCCATTTTAGAAAGCGATATTTATTTGAAACTACCTATTGTGCAGAAACAATAATCAACAAGCAATGACCTCATTGCAAGATAAAATAATTTTCAAAAAATAATAAGAAAATATCACTTCAATTTATGTCATAAATAGATTTCTCAAATGTATGTATTATAAAACATCTACCATGTACCATCTATTTATTGATAAATATATTGATGTTTTAGTTTATTCATAACAGGCAAATATTTTTAGATTTCTCTTTGTGAGAGATCTGAAAGTAATGGATTATTAATTGCAGAAAGCATCTAGAATCAAGGTAAAGATTTCAAAATGTATTTTTAAAAATAAATAATCTACTTCTTTAGAGTCCTGATGGTTCATAATTGGTAACAGAGAAAGCATCTTGAAAATTAGAATGATTTTCTATAGCAAAAAATAAATATATGCTCATAACACAATAAGGATATATTAAATGATATAGTTTTAAATGGCTCCTAATAAACAATAAGGAAAGAGACTATTAAATTTACTTTAAGATAAGCTTATACTTCATAATATTTAATTCTTTAGTCATAGAAATATGACTATTAAATTAATATGACTATTAAATTTACAATAATTTAGTGCAACCGTAACTGGTCATACAGATACTTATTCTGTTTTATTTGAACCATTTAGATGGGTTTGGTGATATGTTGGTTCAAACTTTTATTTCACTACACAATTAAGAATATTCAAAAATTTAAATATATTTACTATATCTCACTCTTATTTTATCATAATTAAAGTTATCTAATTTATTTCATCTTTATCTCAACACACTAATTTAACTTCTTTGGTATCCAACAAAGTCTTATTAGAACTCAACTCTTCAATGTAGGCTTGAACATGGTAGAATCAGTAAAGACTACTTTTATGTAATACTTTTAGCCACTTTTGAAAATGATCCTGAAAAAAAGTGTTTATTAGTAGAAAATTGTGATCTGTTAACTGAGTTATCAAGTATCATTCTACTTATGTTTACTTTGTGAGACTGTTACAAGGAGAGATAGCATGGAGGTAGAGCATTTACCTTTCATGCAGAAGGACAGTGGTTTGAATCCTGTCATCCCATATGCTCCTCCAAGCTTGCCAGGAGCGATTTCTGAGCATAGAGCCAGGAGGAACACTGAGCACTGATGGGTGTGACCTAAAAACCAAAAAAAAAAAAAAATTCTTCCTTTTTCCTCCATAACATCAGACCTTATACTCTGTATAGGGAAGCCAGCTTGCTCCTACTCATTGAATCACATGAAGTATCAGGAATGCAACAGAGGTCAATAATAGGTAAGGCATGCAGTTTTTGCTCCTGTATTATTCCCCTTGCTCCATTACAGATTTTTAATGAAAGAAGGTTCTACTATCTCAAAGTACTGGCATACATGTCATGCAAATGTGAGCACAGGATTTGCTCACCATGTATCTATAGTATCTGAAGTACACTCACATATAACACTTGCCCCAAAGAGAGAATATGGAATGATAAAATACACATTTCTAAGATGATTTGTTTATGACTAATTTATTAAACTAAATATTAATTCATAGTACTAAAAGGTAGTTATTGCTAAGTAGCAAATAAAACATGGAAATCTATGTACTTATCATTAAAAATATGTTTACCATGGTTTCAGTCATGTTAATGATGCATTTAGTAATTCATAATATTTTATATGTTTTATAATTATAATGACCTAAGGACATATTTCAACATATTTAACTATGTTCTTTCTGTGATAGAATGCAAATAATAAGTAAGTCAAACATAATTTCCTTATTCTATTTGGGAGGGGAGGTTGGTCACACCTGGAAGCGCTCAGGGGTTACTCCTGGCTCTATGCTCAGAAATCACTCCTGGAAGGCTTGAGGGACCATATGGGATGCCAGGATTTGAACCACCTTTCTTCTGCATAGAAGGAAAATGCCCTGCCTCCATACTATCTCTCTGGCCCCAAGTTCCTTATTCTTAGGATTCTACATACTTGCAGCCAATCCCTAATGCCACATACTACTATAAAATTATTGTTATCTAAAGCCAGAATTCACTTTAAAAATGATCCAAATTTTAAGACATATCAAGTTTTCTTATTTGGAACTTTAAATTTTAGAATGTATACAATTTAATTTGTGTACTTATACTCTTAGAATATATATTTTGTTAAAAATTAACCGATAGAATTGCTCATGGCTTGCTCTAGAATCTACTCATGGATCACTTTTGGCTTGACCCAGAAGACTTATTGGGTCTTGGGTATCAAAACCAGCTCAACTGCATGAAAGAAAAATGCCCTGTGTGTTAATCGAACTACTATCCCTGCCCTAGAACATTTTAGAAATAAAGAACTCAATGAACAGAACTTCCTAGAGTAACTTTATTCTGTACATAGTAGCACACACACAAAAAACTCAAATAATTTATACAATTTTGAAATCGTAAGAATCCTAGCTAAGAAACTAGATATTTTTGGCTCAAAAGTTTGACACTTTCTTGGGGCTGGGTGGTGGCGCTGGAGCTAATGTGCCTGCCTTGCCTGCGCTAACCTAAGACGGACCGCAGTTCGATCTCCCGGTTCTCCATATGGTCCCCTGTGCCTGCCAGGAGCGACTTCTGAGCGAATAGCCAGGAGTAACCCCTGAGTGTCACTGGGTGTGGCCCCAAAAAAAAAAGTTTGACACTTTCTTTTAGTGGTAGAATATAACCTGGCATTTACAAGATATGTTATTTTGTGAAAATCTGACCCACTGGAATACTTATCAATTTATGACAGGAGAATTGGTTACTGCTTATAAAGTTGTACTGCCTGGGACTATTATATAATCTATAACATATGACTTTACTCAGAAATAATATGAATTCCTAAATGCAGCATGAACAAATTTTTTAAGTAAATGATTTAGTACTTACATAATCTAAGCTTCAATTTTATATAGTTGCAAATTTAGTTTGCATGTAAGACACAGTTTAGGTATAAACAGAATATATTTGCAGTTGATAATATTTCTACTTGGGTACTCTTATTTTTGTGGCACAAATCGTTGTGCTCAGAATAAAACTCCTGGCTTTATAGTGAGAGGACTATATAAAAAGGTCTGGTCAAGCCTATGCTGACAACTCACAAGGTCTTACCCACAATACTATCTCTCTCACCTACAATTTATTTTGTTGCATAATAGCATATATAAAATAAATTTCATTTTTCATTTGATTAACATATATATTTTTGTTTGTTTTTTTTAGGTCACATCCAGCAGCGCACAGGGTCACTCCTGGCTCTGTGCTCATCAGGGGACCATATAGGATGCGGGATTCAAACCACCATCCTTCTGAAACAACTTACCTCCATGCTATCTCTCTGTCCCTGATTAAGCTATATTTTATGGTATGTTATTATTTAATGATACTTGTGAAGTTTGGAAATATAGTACAGTTTGTAGTGTGTAAGGAAGGTGTAGTGTGAAAACCCAGGTTCAATTCCTGGAAATCTGTACAGGATGGATGTATATCTGAGAATACAGACCTCAGAAGCCAAGGTTGGGACCAAATAATAATAAAGAAAACTATTACTATCATTATATAGTTTCTATAATGATAGAGCCATTGTTATAATAATAATCTTTTGAAACATGTCAGATATTAAAACTTGTTAGATAATAATTTTATTGATTTGTTGTTTTAGCAAATATAACTCTAGATGCTATTACTTATAGTGATTTGTTTTCTCATGAGTTTAACATTTTTAATTATTGACTCAATATTTCCATCTTATATTTTATTTTCCAGCTATGAAATGATAAAAAGAAACATGAAATACATTCAGGATGCCTGAAGAATACTAGCTAAAATATATCCAAAGAAAATCACCCCAAGGTACATAGTAGTCACAATGATGAAAACCACAGATAGGGATAGTTTTCTAAAAGCAGCACAATCAAAATGGGAAATTATAAGCAAAGAGGCAATCTTAAGATTTATAGGGTATTTATCTCAAGCAACTCTCAAGGCCCAGAGGCAGTGGTGAGATACAGTGAAAAACTCAATGAAATGAATGCTTCGTCAAGGATACTTCACCCAGCAAGACTCACATGCAGGTTTGGAGGAAGGATAAACAGCTTCATGGATTTAAAAAAAAAAAAGAAAAGAAAGAAAGCTCAGAAATTACAGACTCAAAATCAGCCTTAAAAGAAAAGCTGAAAAGGACAGAGAGGAGCTACTGAGGGTAAGCCTACGGGAGCTGGAATTGGCCGATGATGTTGACCTCACAAAAATAGAACATAACATGGAAGGCTATTCTGGGGCAGACGTCACCAATGTGTGCAGGGAGACCTCCTTGATGGCCATGAGAAGACATATCGAAGGTTTGACTCCTGAAGAAATTCGAAATCTTTCAAAAGAAGAAATGTACATGTTCACAACTATGGAGGATTTTGAAATGGCTTTAAAAAATGGTTTCCAAATCAGTATCTGCTGCAGACATTGAAAGATATGAAAAATGGAGATTTGAGTTTGGATCATGTTAATTCTCACATGTAAACTGTGAGAATCCTGCCTTAAGTGTTTGAATAATTAAATGTAGTTTTTCATTGTACTGTGTGCTATTTTTTTTAAACTTTCATAATGGTAAATTTTTTTTAAAAAAAGAAGCCTTATGATTCTGAATAGTCATTACAAAAGGAAAAGAAAAACTGAAGGGTCTTCTTTAAATCAAGGCAGATCCAAGAAACACCATCAGTTCCTACAAAAAGTTGACACTTAAACCCATGACACTCATTTATCTTAATGTCAATGGACTAACTGCGCTTATTAAGAGACACAGAGTGGAAAAATACATCGAAATATTGAATGTAACAATTTGCTGGTTGCAAGAAATGCATGTGAACAGTCAGAAAATAAAACTTGAAGACAAAGGTTAGAGGACAATCATTAAAGCAAAACAACTCCCTTAACCAGTCTGTTTATATGTGATGGACATGGAGATTAATATGCTGAGAGAAATGAGCCAGAGGAAAGGAATAGACAGAATAATCTCACTCATTTGTGGGATAAAAAAATAAAATAGAAAGTGGGATGATATCCAGAAACAATAGACATGAGGATTATGAGAACCAGTCCATGGCAGGAAGCTTGCCACAGAGAACAGAGAGTGTATTTAAAGTAGAGAAGGTGTGTCTTTCTCTCAACTATGAAAGAAACATTCATGGAAACCCTTAATTATTTATAATGATACAAACTACAGTGACAAAAAAAGAACACATAGACAGAGATAGTGTGTGTATGTAAGTGTGAGTGAAGTAAAATGCCTGCGGCAAAGGCAGTCTAGGGAAGTGGATGGGAGGGAAACTTTGGCATTGGTGGCAAGAAATGAGCACCGGTGAAGGTTGTTGTACATTCTATGACTATAACTCAATCATGAATAACTTTATCTGTGCACAACCATGTAACCATGGTACTTAAATTTCAAAAAAGGAAAAAATATGTTATTCCAGTTTAGATTATGTAATCTCAAGCATGCCAGGTATTTACGGAAAGTTACAACTATAAAATCAGCATATTTATTTTAAAGCAATAGTCATTGAATATGTTGGTCTGATACAATTATATAAGAGAGTTATTTATTTATTAATTTTTTACTACAGTAAAAATATTAAAAATTTTTACTACAGTAGGTACTTGCCATGCATGTAACTAACAAGGGCCATCACCAGCACACTGTATTGTTTCATGAGCCTTTCAGAAGTGATTCCCTGTACATAGATGCAGGATTAAACCCTGTGCATATACTACCCAGGAGTGATTCAACACTTCTGACTCTTATTTTATCATAAGAAATTGAAATAATGTACTTTTATTCACCTTAGTACAATGTAGAGTTAGATAATATCTCTCAACACAATATATATTTGTGTTTATGTTTTGCTGAATTTATATAGGGAAAATGGTGTAGAATCTTTGAATAAAATTCACTTTTCTTGTGCTTTAATTTTTATCTCCTACTTTTAATAAAATATTTCTAAAGTAATATTTAATATATTAATAGAAGGTAACAGATAGGTCCAGTGTGATTCCATATTCTTTGACAAAGAATATGGATATTTATCTTGATTAAAGCCATAATGCTGCTTTTAGCATTTAATGTTTACATGTTTTCCAAGCACATTAAACACTTATAATTATGTTTTTATCCTTTATTCAATGTGTTTCTAGAAGTTCAATAGCATGCTATTTAAGATTACATTTTGCTTGATTATGTGAAATCATCATGCTGAGATTTGATACTAGTTTTGAAACTTATAAAGTACTATACAAACCATAAACCTCCAAATACTTCGTTTTCCTATATAAAAGAAAAATAAATTCATATACTAATTCTGTATATTGAATAAGGTAATGTTATATGAAGTGCATATAAAAATGCATATGTTAGTTTAATAAAACTTTTAGTCTTCAGTATTCTATAAGTCCTTGTTACAAATATTGCTAGAAATTAAAGACTATATTTCAACAAAACAAAATAACCCTATGTAAGGATTAAAAAATAGAAAACAGTTACTTTAATACAACATACTTTTTTAAAAAAATAAATAAACACAATTTCAAAAGATCAAAAAAAGATTTTGGGGCCAGAGAGATAGCATGGAGGCAAGGCATTGCCTTTCATGCAGAAGGTCATTGGTTCAAATCCAGGCATCCCATATGCCCCCTCCCCCACCCGTGCCTGCCGGGAGCGATTTCTGAGCATGGAGCCATGAGTAAATCCTGAGTGCTGCCAGATGTGGCCAAAAAAAAAAAAAAAAAAAGAAGAAGAAGAAAAGATTTCAACTTGATCAATTAGTTACTAATATTAGGCAACATATTTTAATTAGGAAATATGGAAGGAGTTGGCATATAAAAGTGAGTAATTCTGATCTCAGATAAATTTACAGTTTTTAAACAAAAATTGTTAACATCAAAGAAATAAAATTAATATTTCCAGAATTATTGAGATATATGCCTTTTGATATTACACCTCAGATATTAATGTTTATATATTTACAATAAGAAAATGTTTTAATTCCATAGTGCCTCATATTCCTTAAAGTCTAGTCTCAAAAAAAAAACATTTTGAGAATTGTAGACCCATATTTAGAAAATATGATTTTATCTAAAAGGATGTCTCATGAAATATATCAGCAAGTATAATATGTGAAGATTGTTGAGATATGTAGATATTTATTTTGTTGATATATGCTTTGAAAATTTTAAATTATCTTATTTAAATAAATTTATTTTAAAAATCGCTTTATTTAAAAAACATGGATCATATAGTTGACTTAGTTGTACATAAAACAATTGTTTCCAGGTAAGTGAAATCAAAATTACTAAAAGAAAAAAGAAAAGAATAATAAAAAAAAGAAAAAAAGGATAAAGAAAAGAAATGAGAAGAAAATAAAAAAGGAAAAAAAGAATATAACAAAATATTTGTGAAAATATGGGGCCCGGGAGATAGCATGGAGGTAAGGCATTTGCCTTTCATGCAAAAGGTCATCGGTTCGAATCCCGGTGCCCCATATGGTCCCCCGTACCTGCCAGGAGCAATTTCTGAGTATGGAGTCAGGAGTAACCCCTGAGCATTGCCGGGTGTGACCCCCCCAAAAAAAAACAAAAAAAAAATTCTGAAAATAATTGTATCTCTCCATGAGTAAGTCATTAAATCATTGTTAGAAGACTTAGTAGATCTTGTTCCTAGTTGATCATTCTGTTACTTTTTATTTCTGAAAATTAGATGACTTCAGATACAAATTGGCATCTAAATTGATATGTTCCTATGTGAATGACAGACAGTATTGAAAAAATTGGAATTATCTGGTAGCTTTAAATGTGACTGAATTATCCAGGAATTCCAAGTATCATTGTTGATACTGCGGCATTTGTGAGTTTTGTGTTTTGAGCTTTGTGTTTTGGGTGTTCACAATCATTCCAAGAAAGGTCTAGTGGTGTCAGCCCAAAAACCAGCATACCTACAGTTTTGGTCAGATCTGTGTCTCTGTAGAAATCCTTAGATGAGTGATGAAGCAGGGACACTGGCAAAGTGGTTATTGTGACTGATGAGTACAACAGGCATAGGTTTGGCAGTGTCGAGGTTTGGAACATCCTCTCCTCCTGAGATTGCCAACTTTCAGCTGTTTGGTCAGTGACGCTGTTATTTTTACAGCTTGGTATGCATTTCTTTTCAGAACAGAGTTAATCTATAGAGCTGGAAGAATGTGACGTGCTTCCAGGGATTCCCAGAAGAAAGAGAAGGTAGGACTAAGGTGCCCACAATCACCCCCAGAAAAGTCCTTATGATATCAGCCCAAATAATGGCATACCTGAAGTTTAAGTCAGAGAGGTATCTCTGTAATGAGCAGCAGATGAGTGGTTTTGAAATAGTATATCAATTGACACAAAAGTGTACTTTTAAGTGAAAAATGAAGCAAACACATTCCAAAATCTAAATTCACAAAAAGAAAAG
The DNA here is from genome assembly GCA_004027635.1 of Crocidura indochinensis. Taxonomy (NCBI): domain Eukaryota; kingdom Metazoa; phylum Chordata; class Mammalia; order Eulipotyphla; family Soricidae; genus Crocidura; species Crocidura indochinensis. The sequence goes on from PVKC010003775.1 coordinate 24,974, forward strand.
AAATAAAAGTTAACTTTATAATTTATTATCTATATAACTTATTTCATAATAGTGACCCATTTTTAGCATTTATAAAATATAAATTTTAAAGTATTAAGCAATAATAAAAATAGTCAAAGTTTAGTGTATCCTTTAGGCAGCTAACTGATTTAGAAATATTGTAAATTTCCCTTATATATATTTTAAATGATCCAATTTATTGAATGTAAGTATCAGTGAGTTGAGAAGTTTATAAGTATTGTTATATTTTTAAGTCTAATGGCACTAAAAAACTTGAATCTGATAACTTAATTTCCATCTATATATTCTGTTAACCTAACTTTTCACACTAGTAAATATTTATTTAAATACCTGTTCCATTTGTACATTTACTAGTTATACTGTTTAATGAACTTTTTCTTACTAATATTGAATCTTTCAAATCAGTATATTCATTTCCATATCACACAAATTTTGCAAATTCTGAATTCTGATATCTTGTTGATTCTATCCTTCTCTTTTAAGAATGGTGTTGAAATAACTTTGAAATGATAAAATATATACCACATATTACCAATTTTCAATTTCAATGCATAATTTATAGTTATGCATTTCTCTGTGCGTTTTTATCTTACAGTATCTCTCAAATTTTTACTGAATATTTTAATCTGTAAATATATTATGCATATAACTATACTTTATAAGTTTTGTAGAAGTTTCTATCTCAGAAAATTAGGTTCAAATAGTCTAGATTTTCATAAACTCTGTAATTACCTATGTTTCTGTGTTTTCCAAAGTAGTTTTCATAGTGAAAATCATTTTCCTTTATGGCAGTAGGCCTACAAGTAGCAGCAGATGCACTCACATGTAATGAAGCACAAGGCCCCAATTTGGCATTACTAGTCAAGAGTTTCCTCTTATAGGAGATGTCACTTTTTGCACTCAACAAGCCTCCTGCTAAATTAATCTTTGGTTGGCATTTATGTCTACTTGAAACTAGCTTGCCTATTCCTCAGTATGGCACCATGACAACCTAACAGATGGGCCTAAGGATGTGCTTGCCAGATGATCTGAATGACAACCAGGTTCTCAACTTCAAATATTGAAATAATGATCCACTTCAAGTATGTGCATAATAAAGCAGGAATATATGTAATACAATGTACAAATTTAAAAATACTTAAGGAAACTTTAAACTTAAACATAAATATCAATCATATTTATACCTATGTATGCTTTTATTCAGAGGCAGTTAAATAAAAGTGAGAATAAATTCAATATACTAACAGTCCTCAGAATGACAGGGTAAATCAAAATAACTTCATTGAAACAAAACATTGATATTCCTGTCAGTTTCCTTGTTTCTTATTAGAACTTTCCCCAATTAACTAACTTGATTTTCTAATTTTAATGTTATTGTTTTTATCATTTTATTATTATTAATTACTAGCATTGTTTGGTGTGCCAGCTTCTTCATTGAACTGTGATATACTTAAACCAAAAATCTATTTCTTGACAAACACCAATAAACAGAGCAATATATTCTGAGGTCATTTTGAGGGAAAATTGAAAGATGTTGGAGGTGATTGAAAGAGAGTCACCATGGAACATCCTAGACTCTTTGCTCTGCTCAGTAATTGGTCCTCAGACTTCTAAATAGCAGGATAGTATGATCAGACACTTGGTATAGAAGAACTGCTGGTTTCCAGGCAACTATAAAATAAGGCATAGAATTGCAGAGATCAGTTCAGTGATGCAGTGACTGCAGTTATGTACAAAGAGGATATGATGGCTTGACACATTTAAGGCCATGAATGTGATAATTCAGTTTTATTAGAGGTGTAACAAGTGGAGTTGTTCCAAGCTTGTCTGACAAAATGGATGCAGCCGTACCTGGAGAAGAAAATTTCCAGGTTCTACATATGATACATATGATGGACTTACCACTGTATAAATGAGGAAATGAAATTTACAGTTCCAGAGATTAATTATATTTTAGAATGTAGTATGGGAAGCATGAGAACAGTGCACAGCTTTTGGTAAATAATATCTGGTGTCACATTCTTCAGGTCCTGATCTAGCCTTATTACCACTTTTTTTTAATTATTATTTTTTGGCCACACCCACTGACGCCCAGGGGTTATTCCTGGCTTTGCACTCAGAAATCGCTCCTGGCTTGGGGACCATATGGAACACTGTGGAATCAAAACATGGTATGTCCTAGGTTAACACTTGTGCCACTACTCTGGCCACTCATTACCACTTTTTAGAGAGAGCTCAAGCTGCTGCTACTTGGCCCCACCTGCTTAGTTTTCTAGTAAAATATACTTATTTTCTTGAAGAAATCTCTTCCTCTGTTAAGCTTTTTTTAACAGATAAAAATGAATAGCAAGAAACTCCCTTTGTTTCAGTGCCAGAATATGGCATGTTTGTTTGGACAGGCTAGAACACATTGTAAGGATCACCTTGTTCTTTGCTGCCCACCTTCTTGTATTTCATCCTCCTCCTAACATATACCCACCACTTTCCAATCACATTTACACTTTAGTTAACATAGTGGATTTAAAAAGTTCATAGACATTTTAAACTTTGTAAAAACTAAGAGGATGATCAAATTATAGCATTTCATTATATATATATATATATGTATATATATAAATGAAACAAAGTAATCCATAGTTTTCCTATTTTCTTTTTTACTTATAGACCTAGCTTTACCAGAATTTTAACTCTAAGTTTAGATTCTTTAGAAAACTTTCTAGGAGATATTTTTGTCAAGTTACATGAGAAGTACAAGGAAATATATTCTATTATATTGCAGATCCCGGAGAGGTTGCATGTGCTGCTGAAAAGCCACTAGTTTATGTCAAGAACTCTAATTTAGGTAAAGAATATCTACATTATGATTTGAGGATTACTACCATTTTTCCCCTCACTTGTCCTGCCCCATCTTTTCTGTTTCACATTTCTTTTTGTAATAGGCTCTAATATCTAGATATTATTTGTCTCTAAAGAACAAAATATTTTTAATTCAAATATTATAAACCTTTTGTTTGGGGTTCTTAGAATGGCAAGACCTATAAATATCTTTCTCTCTTCACTGAATTTCAGGATTAGGAAGATTTGTTGTTAAAATTAACTTATAAAATGTAAAAGACACTATTTTCTTAATGAATAGTATTGGTACAACTATGTCCATTAATTGTTAACACACTTTCACCTTAAAACTTTTAATTCAATACTACCGCATAGTTTGTGAAATTCAATACAATGAATCATTGAAGCCTTTTAACTTTGCAAAGTTCTGTGCTCTCTGGCTAGCTCACTGCATGATGCTAATAGCCTGTCCAGCACCCTGCAGCTCTAAAAATCTAATTGCAAAGATCTGGTAAATATGCAGTTTTTTTTCTTTCCTAGCCTAAATCTCAGGGTAATCCCCAGAGATAGTGTTCTATCGCTGTTTATGAAATATGTGTCCTTTCCTGCCCATAATTCCACTTAGGCACCCATTTACTCTCTTCTAAGTATGCTGAGTATATTAAACCACTGCTGACTTTATTTTTAAATTTTAAAAATCAGATCTTGGTTTTGCTTCTAATATATTTTGTCTATCATTTTTTTTAATTATTATGATCAAATTATATTCTGTTTTATTTGATCAAGCAAACCCATTTTTACTTTACTGGGTCTGGTTTTCTCATTGACAAAGGAAGAAACTGTACACACTATTTGTATTTGGAATTATGTTTCTTAGTAGTGGTTCAAAAGATAAAACTTTCTATTTTAGCTTTATTTTGATCACATGATTGGCAATAATGTTACTATTAAATTCCCGTCACCATTAACCCATGTTCCCCTGAAACTTACTTTTCATATACCCCAATTTTTCTTCAAATTATGCTCAGTTCTATCAACATTTCCTTATGTTCTATTGCCTTTGGTCATGGTCATTTGTCATTCTATTACCAGTTTTCTTTATTTGCCCTGATATGAGAGATCACTCTTCTGTCTTCTCCTTAAAACTAACTTAACTCAGTATGATTCCTTTACAGTTTAACCCATGTACAGGTCAATTGCATCAGTTTGACACTTATTATAGCCATATAACATTCCATTTTATATATACTATTACTTCTCTACCTAGTCATCTGTTCTTACACACTTGATTGGTTTCATATATTGGCTCTTGTGAAAAATATTTCAATGAACTTCAGAGTGAGAATGTTTTTCTGAATAGATTGGAACCTTGGGGAACAGACCAGCAGAAAATCCTCAAGGATTAAGAAAATAAGATAGAATTAATAGTGGTCAGGGGCCTCAGAGCCTAGTTGACAAAGAGCTCTAACTGCCACCCAAATTTAGTACTTATTGTTTATAATTAATTACCGTATTTTCCTGCATATAAGACGACTTTTGAAACGAGAAAGTCAACCAAAAATCGGGGGTCGTCTTATATGCCACATTTTGATATGTAGCTAAATGAAAATCGTCTGGACATTGCCACTAAACGAATTTTCCAACTCGATTCTGCACCAATCACTGCAAGGGTGCTCGAACTGCCTCTCTAACTCAGGCAATCCAAGCAGGCCTTTTATGCATGCAAATTATGCAATGCTCTATACCCAAATCTACACTGTAAAAAGCCTGCTCAGATTGGCTCAGAGTAAGAGAGGAAGTCTGTTGCAGTATAACCTTTGAATCTATGTTTTAACTGTAAAATTAGGGGGCTGTCTTATATGTCCTGCCATTTTATATGCTGGAAAATATGGTAAGCACTGGGGAAAGGGAAAGCATTAACATACTTATCTATGGTAATCTAATATTCTAGGCTTTTACATCTGAAAGGGACCTTGGACAGCCAATGTAAACATCTCTAGAAAGTCTTTTTCTGGCAGTGACAGATAAAGTCCTGAATACAGGATTTCCACCAAAAGTACATTCCCCAGTGGTACTGGCTTTCCAGAAATTGGTAATTAATAATTAATAACAATTAATTAATTAAACAATAAATTGTCTTTTGCACTGATTTCTAAAGATTGTCACATTTATAGTTAAGCATATTTGTTTCCTAGATGTCTGCATATCCAGCAACTGCACTCTTAGTCAATGGACTCTTAGTCCATACTGTTTTCAAAAAATAAATTGTAAGCAACAACAGTTGTGTGAATAAGGATTCTTTTCCCTCCAAATCCAAGTAATAACTTTAATTGCTTTTTTCTCTTTTGATGTGTGCAGGTTTGAGGTAATATCTTGTTTTGATTTGAGTTACCTTGATGGTAAGTGATACAGATTAGTTTTTCTTATACACATTATCAATTTTTATGTCTTCTGTGAAAAAATATCAGTTAATTTATCTTGACATTTTTTTAGATCTTTTAGTTTAGTTTTATAAGTATTTGGATATTATCTTTGTCAGTTAAATAGTAGAAAAAAATTTTCCCATTCTGTAGTGTATCATTTAATTGTAGCCATCATTTCTTTTGTGATGCAGGAGCTTTTAAATTCAGTGTGGCCTTATCTTTGTTACAGTTTGTACGAAAGATAGGATTGATTCATTGAAGATGCCTTTAGCTTTAATGTCGTGAAGGGTTCTGCCTGTATTTTCCTTAAGATATTTTATAAATTCATTTCTTCTTTAAGATCGTTAATCACTTTTAATTAACATTTCTATTTTAAGTGACCAATTTTTTTCCAGAACTATTAGTTGAAAATTGTTTTCTTACTCTACTTTATACTGTAAGCTTTATTGTCAAATATTTGCTTACCAGATATCAGAATAGAAGACTATATTATTTTACTTTTGGTTTCTGGATCATACCCTTTGACTCTCAGGGGTTATTCCTGGCTATGCGCTCAGAAATCGCTCCTGGCTTGGGATCATATGGTATGCAGGGGGGGTCAAACTGTGGTTCATCCTAGGTCAGCCCCATGCAAGACAAATGTCCTACCGCTGCGCCATCTCTCTAGCCCCAGAATAGAAGACTTAAGTTCTATCTTTTCAATTCTATTTCACTGGCATGAGTATATTCTATTCTATCATCACACAATCTTTTATTAGTACAACATTTAAGAGCCAATTATCTTTAATAACAAAACTTTCTATTTAGTTTATAGTCACATTTACATCCATGGCATTTTCTCTAAAGGCTGATTAGACCAGGTTCAGAAATTACTTTTTTCAATAGGAAAAAAATATTCATGCATTTATTTCTTTAACTTTGAATACTATTTGGATTTTCATTGAACCTAAATTATAACAGTACTTTAAAAAATGTTTATATTTGGGCCCGGGAGATAGCATGGAGGTAAGGCGTTTGCCTTTCATGCAAAAGGTCATCGGTTCGAATCCCGGTGCCCCATATGGTCCCCCGTGCCTGCCAGGAGCAATTTCTGAGCATGGAGCCAGGAATAACCCCTGAGCACTGCCGGGTATGACCCAAAAACAAAACAAAACAAAAAATGTTTATATTTATTTGATATTTGCCTCCTCTCTCATTTGTAAAACAATGAGATATATGATAAAACTGCTGTGCAGCTCTACATTATTTATATAAATCTACATTCCTTTAGAATAAAAGGAAACAATTAAATATTTTATTAATAATTTACATTGCATTTCCTACAATAATGAGAATAATAACAGCTTACTTCTACTTTCATACTTAGTACAATAGTAGCTATCCAGGGAACACTAATTTTAATCATCAGAAACAGTTCTATGATGCCCTTAAAGGAGAAATACTTGATATAAACTTTATGAAAAAATTTACTAGAGAAATGTTTTTTTGTAAAATTTTGTAATGCAATTTTTCATCAAAATATTTTGGTTCTTTGCATTATCAACAAGTAGTAAATAAAAATAAAATTTGAAATTATCCACACATACTAAGAAAATAAGTTAACTTAAATTCTAAAAAAACTTCATTCTTTCTGCTTTTAATTAGATCACCATGAACTATAAAGTTACAAAGTAATTCATAAATGGGTTCCAGGCACGTAATGCCCTTTACCACATCCTTCCACCAATGATCCTTCTTAGCACAGTTGCTTTCAGTAAAACGTAATAAAATAAGCATGGGCCATTACATTTTGGCATCCCAGATAGTAGCACGGGTTTCTCTAGAAGATTAGCAGCTACACAAGATATACCTTGAGAGTGACTTTGGTGAGATGGGTAGAGCACTTATCTTATAAGGGGCTAATCCAAACAAGATATATCTTGTGTGTGATTTAAATACCTGACAGGAAAGTACTAACGCATGCGATAAAGTTGCAGCCTGGCAAGTAAAAGAAGTTTTGAGGCAGTATAAGATGGTGGACCAAGAAAAGAGAGCAGCAGAACAACACAGAAAGAAAATGGAAAAGAAAGCACAGCGGCTAATGAAGAAAGAAGAAAACAAAATTGGGTGAAAATTCCAAAATAAATGTTCTTCAAATAGCATAGTGCCAGTAGGAGAACTATGAAGTCCAACTCCAAGAAACATTTGTATGGATTTCAGAGTCTTCAGAATACAAACATTGCTTGATTGAAACACAATTCATCTGGCCATCAAACCCTGTGATTCTTCAAAATACTTGGAACTCAGTGATTGAGACTCAAAAGTACAAAAAAAAAAAAAAAAAGACTATGGGACTATGGGACAGTATTTGCTTTAATGTGTTCAACCTTAAGATAAGTGTTAACTATAGAGAAATTATTATAATTGTAATATGCCAGTACCTCCTCAGATAGTGTTTCTAGCCAAATGGGTGTAAATTTTTTTTGGGGGGAAAGAACTCTGCTGTCTATAATGTTTTCTCCAATGTGCATAATGAGAAAATAAACTATTTTGAATATTAAAAAATAAGCACGGGGCACAATGGTGCTATATTAATCTCTGCTCATTTAAAACCAGAGATGCTCACACTTTACAAGATAATCAGGTTCTAGTAGTACTCCGTTATTAAATAAGTTTGATCAGGCAAATAGCTGTTAGAGTTCTGTTTAACTAGCACTTGGTAATCTATCTATTGTTTCAATGAAGAAACGTTTAATCATTGAAAATTACCTAAGAAAATTCTATAATAGTCAGATATCTTCCTAGACAAGTAAGAATAATTTGATGACAGCTAAAAGTTCTATAGCAGATAATGAGGATTGAGAGTAACTAGCAACCAAATAATAGCAAAAGACCTGATTCATGATTCTCTGGATATAAAATTATATGCCCCCTCTCTAATTCCAGGGTGAACTCTGTTTGTCAGAGGTTTCTATCACAGATATATAGTCCCTCATTAGAAGTTTAATATTGTAAAAATTGAATGTATCAGTCTTGTGCACTGCTGGATTCCCCAAATCAATGGCTTTGCCTCAGGGTTTCACATCTGCCCATCTTGAATGAAAAGATCAAGGTCAAAGCAGAAACATTTTATTAGAGCTAGGAATGTTTCTCTGACCTTCTTAGGAATTAATTAACTTTTAGAATGGAGAATGTGAATGAATGGAAAAGCTGATCTCACCTGTTACCAGTTCTAGTTGCACATAAAGTCATATTTATTAATTATAAAGAAATATGCTTAAATATGGCCTTAAATGTAAATTATTGATATGTTTATGTTATCACTTAGACAGAAATTTACTTTAATTATTAATTTACTTACTAAATCTAAAATTAGGAGATTGTGGAATTTTAAAAACATAATGAAGTTGAGAAAATAATACTCAATGCAATGATTGTTGTAATTTTAAAAAAGAAACTTTTACTATTAAAATGATTAATTATTGATTTAAGCTTCATGAATTTGTGAAATGCATATAGGCTTGACCTCAGAAAGTATTTTATAAGAACTTAATTTGTCATTTTTTCTGATAAAGAGAGATTTATCACTCTATCAATATATGTATATATTTCAATATATTTATGACTATCAATATAAATTAATAATTCATATTTTTAAATTTTACTTTATTTTATAGTATTCATTCGAGTGGGTTTTGAGGCTACACTTAAGCAAAATTCTGAGGCTGGCCTTGGCTCCATGCTCAAGAGTGATAGCTTATTGTGCTTAGTGGTCCAAATAGTGTTACATTTAGTTTTTTGTTTTTAGGTCAAACCTGGAGGTGCTCAGGGATTTCTCTTGACTCTGAACTGAGAGATCATTTCTAGTTGATTTAGGGAACTATGGGAGTTGGAGATAAATCCAGGTTGGATGCCTGAAGGCAAGTGCCCTACCAAGTACTCTTTTTTCAGTTCCTTTATCATTTTGAATTTTTGCTTTGTAAAATTAAAGTTGACTAATAATGAGGATAAAGAAATACTAAACACAGAACTTAGCATTAGGATATCTATGAGTATTTTGAAAAAAACTGCTAAACTTCTTTAGCATGACATCTCATATGGGACAAAGTAAAGGATATTTGATTAAAAAAACTTCCTATTTTATTTAGAAATATTACACTCAGTAAATAATAACTGTTAACATATTTTTTGTGATGCACAGACAGAGATACAGGTGGAAGTAAGTTCCATGGTGTCAAGATAAAACTCAATGTGTTTTACATTTAGTATTACACTTAACCATATCCTATTACTATAATTTTTATTATAAGGCAAAAGTAAAAGACAAAAATGCATATAAAATAGTTTTTGAGCAAAGAGATAATTTATATAAATCAAGTATAAAAAACCCGGGAAGATACTATAGACAGTATAAAATATTTACAACCACAATTTTCCCAGCAAAAATTTGAAAATACTCATAAAGTATATTTTATGCATACTTGCTATCTTTATGCCTAGTAGATCCAAAATATATCAAAAATATTTGGAAATGTAAATGTAAAATAAACATAATGTGCATGTTATAATATTAATATAGAAACATACATTTTTCTTTTTTGTTACTTTTCATTTGTTTGTTTGTTTTGGGGGGGCACACCCAGCAGGGCTAAGGGGTTGGTTCTGGCTCTGAGCTAAAAATTCGCTCCTGGCAGGCTCTAGGGATCATATGGGATGACAGGGATTGAACAAACTTCTCAGTTTAATATAGTTTCATTTATTTATCTCTGTTTCCATTCATTTGGATAGTAGTATTTCCTCATTGAAGATGCCTTTAATATCAATGTCTTGAATCGTTTTGCAGACATTTTCATCTACATAACTTTTAGTTTCAAGTCTGATATCAAGGTCTTAGATCAATTTTTATTTGACCTTTGTGCATGGTGTTAGAGGTCTAAGTTCACTTTTTTTGCATGTGGCTGACCAGTTTTCCCAAAACCAATTTTTGAAGAGGTTTTCCTTGCTTTATTTTGTGGTTCTTGCTCCTTTATCAAAGATTAATTAATTGTATATCTGGGAATCATTCTCTGAATATTCAAATCTGTACAATGGATCTGAGGGTCTGTCTTTTTTTCTAATACCATGCTGTTTTATTGTATATTGTTTTGTACTAAAATTTAAAGTTGGAGAGAGTGATTCGACCCATCTTTTTTTTCCTTAGGGTTGCTTTACATATTTATGAGCTTTTATTTTTCAAATAAATTCAGAAGTATTTGATCCACTTCTTTGAAGAATGTGATGGGTATCATTAGAGGGATTACATAAAATTTGAAAAATACATTGTGGAATATTGACATTTTAATTATATGAATCCTCCCAATCCATGAACAGAGTGTGTCTTTACTTTGTGTCTTTATTTCCTCATGCCTTCTTTTACTTATTTAAATATTGTTTTGTGGTTTCCTTGTGTAGTTACTTCACCACTTTAGTTGACTCCAAAACATTTGAATTTTTGTGTTGCTATTATGACTGGAAATGTTCTTAAAATGTCTATTTCTTTTCTATTACTATTTATGTGTAAGAAGGGCATTGATTTCTGTATAATTTGCTATATAAATATACTGTTTCTAGAAGCTTCTTTGGTAGAATCTTAAAGGTTTTTAAATGTAGTTCCATGTCATCTGCAAACAGTGAGAGTTTGACATGTTCCTTTCTTTTTATTTCTTTATTGCTATGGCAAGTACTTCTAGTAATATTTTGAAAGAAGTATTGAGAGACGGACAGCATTGTCTTGTGCCATATTTTAGAGACAAGGCTTCAGTTTTTCTTCATTGATTATATTTTCCAAGGACCCTTGGGAAATGACCTTGACTATATTGAAAAAGTTCCTTCCATTTTCATCTGTTTGAGAAGTTTTATTATGAATAGGTGTTCCACCTTATAAAATAATGTTTCTGCATCTAATGGTATAACCATATTTCTTTTATTTTCTTGATATGGTATATTACATTAATTGAATTGAGTATATTAACCTATATACTTGCATCTATAGAATGAAACCTATTTGATTATGGTGTATGAACTTCTCTTTTTTTTTTCTTTGGTTTTTGGGTCACACCCGACAGTGCTCAGGGGTTACTACTGGCTCCATGCTCAGAAATTGCTCCTGGCAGGCATGGGGGACCATATGGGGCACCGGGATTCGAACCGATGACCTTTTGCATGAAAGGCAAATGCCTTACCTCCATGCTATCTCCCGGCCCCTGTATGAACTTCTTGGTAAGTCATTGAATCCTATTTGCTAAGATTTTGTTGAGGATCTTTGGATCTTTTTCAAAGATATTGATCTATAGTTCTCTTTTTCAGGTGGCATCTCTGTCTGCTTTGGTATTAGTTTGATGTTAGCTTTGTAAAAATATTTGGATTTGCTTCTGTTATAATGAATCCATCTGGTCATGGGTTTTTGTTTTTGTAAACACTACTAATGACCATTTTAATCTCCTCACAAATAATGGTTCTGTTTAGATAAGCTCAATCATCTTCATTCAACCTGGGGGTTAAAAGAAAGTACAAGAATTCAGCCATTAATTCCAGGTTCTCTTGTTTTATGGCATAGAGTATCTCAAAGAAGTCTCTGATTACACTCTGAATTTCTTTAATATCTGTAGTAATCTCTCTTGTTGTATTTCTAATTTGGTTTATTAAATTTTTCTCTCTCCTTTACTTTGTGAGTTTTGCTAGTGGTATGTATTCTGTTAATTTTTCAAAGAACCAACTCTTGCTTTCATTAATTTTTTTCCTTTTGATTTCCAATACATTAATATTGCTCTAAGCTTTTTTCCTTCATCCTACCTATTTATGCTTCATTTTGTTGATAACTTTCGAATTTTATAAAATGTGCCATTAACTTACTTATGTAGACCCTTTCTTCATTCCTGATGAGTGTTTTCAAACCTATAAATTTTCCTTTTAGTATTGATTTTGCTGTGTCCTACAAATTCAAATAATTTGAGTCTTCATTCTCATTTTTTTCCAAGAATCTTTTGATTTTCTTTTTGATTTAGTCTATGACCCACTGGTTATTCAGTAGTGAAGTGTTCAGTTTTCATGTGTTAAGTTTTTTCTCTGTGTCTGTTTGCAACTGATGTTATTTCAGTGCTTTATATTTGATAAGGTAGTTCATATAACTTCTATCCTCTTTATTTTGTAAAGATATACTTTATGCATTTGTATATGGTCTATCTTGGAGAATCATCCATGGGACAAATGGGTATCCAGTTTTCTGGTTATGGAGAGCCCTATTTATATCTACTTAGCCACTTTTTTCCATTTTTCCCATCAAATCCAGTATATTCTTGTTAAGTTTTATCCTGGTTGACCTATCAAGGCATGACAGGGCAGTGTTGATATTTTTATACAAATTTGTCTACAAATATTATATTCTTTTTGCTGGACCATCATTGGATTCTTCTATCAGAAGGAGTATGATTTCTTCCATTGTAAATATTCCTTTATTATTAAGAAATGTCTCTGTCCCTTTTTATCTTAGTTAATTCCAGAATATGTGTCATTTGTTATTATCTCCAGCCTTTTTTTAGCAGATTTGTTTGCTTTAATGATTGTACTCAAAACTTTATGTTTGAGTCTATGTTTGATACTTTTTTTTAATATATTTTATTTAGACACCTTGACTACATACATGATTGTGTTTGGGTTTCAGTCAT